>JAZAYU010000682.1:0-184597 GCA_038501625.1 Corbicula japonica | reverse complement strand
TTCAAAAATCATTAAAATATTTAATTGCAAATCAAGTCACTTCAGTATTGAAGGTCAGTTAATACTAACTGCAAAATATGAAAATGATTTAATGCATTTCCTTCAGAATTTTGACCAATTTAAATATCAATAAACAGAAAGTGAAAATATACGAAACAGTAACAAAAAAGGTATGGAGCGGGGTGCATCATTTGGAGCACATCATTAGGGTCAAAAGAATTGGAATGCAATCGAAGTGGAATCGGATTGGAATTGGACTGGTTAAAAGTGATAAGCTGATAAGCAGGAAACCAACCGGAGCAGAATCAGCAAAATCGTTCATTTCAGGATTTCCAGTACTGTTTATCTAGAAAAAATACACGTTTTAACAATAATCTGAGTACTTTAACTGAAGTTTTATTGTTTGGTACATGTACGTTAAATAGACAGACATACATAAGGCTCATGGAATATTAAGTGAGTGTCTTCTCTACCATAGTACCATTTGTAATTCTTTCATGTATTAGATTATGTATTCAAATTGAACCAGGAGTATTTTTATGACACTTGCTTTCTAAAAATGCAATTGATTTAACTTTTCTACCGATTTAAAACATTGCAAAACAAATCATTTGTGCTAAAATGAACAACTATGAAACAACTGCTTCTGTTTAAGGTCTAAAAATCAGGTTTCTTGAATATTTCTTTTTAATTTATTAACTTTTGCATTACTTTTCATGTGCCAGAAACAATATCAATAATCATAAGCAAAATATTGTTTGGTTTTATTAACAAAAATGTCGGGTAGAATAGTTTCGCACTAAACAAAAAGACCAAAATCAGATAGAATATTATGACCAATTTCTCTCCAAAGTCAATTTTTAGAAAATCATTTAATCTTTTTAACAGGACATGTGTCATTTCTTGGTGTATCCTTTTCTGCAAAACATGATTGTTTGGAAAAATGTCAGATAGAATAGTTTCGCACTCAGCCCTCGACCTCTTTAAGAGATAAAAAGCATGCACGCATAAAGTTACAGGTTCAAGTAAAAAATATATTCACCACATCCATATACATGTAGCGAAATGTCTAACCTTTTCGGTTATGTGTAACAATTGCTCGATCAGCGCTGAATAATGGTAAATATTTAGAATGATTATTACTGAAAACAAGTGTCCCACGTTGCGTCATTTCGACAACTATTATTACCGATGACATTAATTTCGTACAAAGAAACGGTTAGAGCGTTACAATAAGTAATCGGGTGACCTAGAAAAGGTAAAAACGCATAGTATAAATAAGCGTTTCTAGCGTTCCGATTATTCCGTTTCTACCGTTTCTAGCGTTCCAAGCGCTCCGATTACAGCGTTTTTACGGGCGTATTCAAGTAAACGGGTTCTACGGTGACAGCGTGATCAGGCTCATTCAAGTTTGTGAATGAAAATTCGTGCGGTTTGAAGATGTGTCGATATTAATGTACGACATAATGTTTCTAGTTATGATAGCAGATACTTCGCATATATTTAAAATGTACTGAAGAAAACCATTGTATTTGAAAGCTACAAAACTACATTTTCAGTTAAGAGCATACGAACTATCATACATGTATGTCAATTGTTGACCTAAATTAACAAATACACTCGTCGCTGTAAAAAAATGCGCATGTGGTAACTGTACGGCACATTTCACTTTAAATATAATTATTTCTGCTTCAGTTGCTGAACGAGGTTATTTCCTAGCGATCATTAAATGACAAACTTATCTTAGACTACATGTTTTAATAGCCAAGCCCAACACATTCACTTGAAAATGAAAGACGTTTTATCACTAAATAACCATCGGCTGCTAAGTACACAATACTTAAACCAGACGTGTCACACTTTAGCTTCTTAACTAAGTTTCATCCCACCGCCGACAGTCTTTCAGCGCGTTGATTTACTTCTGCAATCCTTTTCTTACCGAGTTACCTCTAAGTGCACTTGACTCAGTAAGTTCACCGTGTATTCTTATTTCATTAGTGACGTACGCCTGTTATGTTTTTTGTTTGTGCGATTTTGCGCGTAATATTGTTGAGAACATTGGTGGGTTAGAAAAGTTTCACCACGAACACTTTTACTTGTTTGTATTTATGAAAACCTCTCTGGGCAAGTGTAAGTTAGTTCACATTAGAACTAAGAAATCACCCGTAGCGGCAACATGTTTTGGCACTGACAGTTCAAAGGCAACAAATCTCATGTTTTCATTTTGTTTTAATTCTCATTTTGTTGTGTTTTGGCATATATTGTCACGTAAAGGCGATGTATAAAAATTCGACGATCTGAAATTTCTAAAATAACTGTTATTTGGAGAAGAGAGGATCTCATTCAAAATGAATTTTTTAGCAGAATATAACAATAATCGGATACTTTGCTTTAACTATTTAACTATTAAACATGTTTCATATTATTTCATAATGCAAATAAAGCAACATAACACCAACTTTAAAAATTACAGATGGGACCGGTTAACAACGATTATTTGTGCATTGCTCAATTGCAACTATTGTTTTGTCAAAAGCAAAGGAGTTCATCAAATTTCAAATCATGGCATACGCTCTGAAATAATATTGCTCCTAACGGGGAGCAAATCTGTACGGCAACAGCGCCAAGCCAAGCAATGCCATTTTACTATTGAGCTAACCGTGACAACACTGGAAACAAAGGTTGATCGAATAACACCGATTAACGTTATAATCACTGAATGACACCGGAACCCGATTATTTACTGATACCAGTACTGACTATATTATGTACGGCTGACTTTTTACGGCGTCAGCGCCTAGCCGTGCAATGAAAATTATTATACCTATTAAGCCAACATAATCTTTTATTTCTTTCTTCCTCTTCTTACTTGTTTGACTTCAAGGACTCTCGGTCATTAAGTACACACCATTTGCTTGACAATGCTATTAGCATCATATGTTTGTGTGATTTTGCATGCAACATCGTCGAGTTGATGAATAGTAGGTAATTCACCAAAAGGACTTGTACTTGTCTGTTCATATGTATGGGCAAGTGTGAGGTTACTGCACCCTTCAACCTGGTTTTAACCCCAGGTGGCAAATTGTTTTGCCAATGAACATTTCTATGCTTGTGGTGTCTATTTCAAAATTGACCATTTGGTATATCATGCTCTCTTTCCTCTCTACGCTTTGACTGTTTGGCGAGGCTGTGTCTTCTTAATGTGGCCATCCCTGATATGTATATTTCTTTTGTTTCGTACAAAATACGATATCACTTGTTCTCTTTCTTTGTTGCGTTACAGGTATTACTCGCGGTATAGATGTGGTTTGCATATTCTTTAGCTTATTATAATGGGAAATGCAAAGGTAAGTTTGTTTTGCTGATTAAGGTTTCGTCTTGGCTGCAGTCCAAAGCGTGAGTGACAGTCTTAAATTCTAATAGATCGTACATTTTAATCCAAAGGTATGAGCTTTTAATAAAATAGATATCTACAAATCTTTAAATCGTTGACGTTAAAACCCTTTTGTAAACACAAGATAAACACAAAAACAGAAGTAGCAGACGTGTCAAGATTTGTATTTAAACCGTTTATTTTAAAGTTATAGAACGAAATGACAGACTTTCGATGATTTTGTTCCTAACTTGGATGAAATTTAAGAAACAATAAGTTAAGTATAATTCAGCAATATAAATTCATAAATATAAGCTAACGGTTTCATTAATGTATACTTACAAATTATGTGCATAAAGTCGGACGGATCAAGTTAAAGATAACATAAAATTTTATTGAAATATTGATTTCATTGTTTTATCTTTTTTCAGCTGAAATAGTTATTGTAGAGGTAAAATAATACCCAACGGTAATGTAGAGATAGTTAAGATTCATACAGTAATATGTTATGACAATAGAAAATGCCATCACTTAACAATCGTTAGTTGTCTTCAGTCAACGGTAATGTACAGATAGTTAAGATTCATACAGTAATATGTTATGACAATAGAAAATGCCATCACTTAACAATCGTTAGTTGTCTTCAGTCATTGCTGAGCAAAATGGAGGTATCTTGTAAACTTGCAAACTTTGTAACGGATCCATCTAAAGATACTACAAGAAGTTATAAAAAATGTAAAACACATACATTGTACATCTGAATACATTAAGTATTACTGCCCTGAACACGAAAACGAAACTTGAAAACAGTTCTAAGTTTAAAGACATGGTGAAATCTCTTGGAAAGCGGAAGATAAAAAAAATAATGAAAGTAAAAAACAACAAGCCAACAACAGAAAAGAAAATAAAGCTATTTCTGAAATAAAAACGTTCCGAAAAGAAATTAAAAATCATATTGATAACCTGGAAACGGAAATAGTATCTGAAGCAAAGAAAAGGTCTAAAGAAATTGGAGATCGTATGTCTTAGCTTGAGAACATGACTTCCTTAGATAAACAGGATATAGCTGATTTAAGGAACAATCTTGATTCCAAGATCATATAGTTTAAGGTGCTATTTATTCATGCTGAAGAGTACAAATTAAAACTAAGCCATTTGAAGAAGAGAAACAACTTGCGGGGATGATTTGATCATGTATAATGCTTCAGGATAGATACTGCACCGGGGGAAGCTCCATCTGTAATGCAGATGACATAGCAGCCGATAGAGCTAAGGCACCTAGTATTGAAGGGGACAGCTAAGAAAGTTAATTTCAATAACATTAAGGTTCAGAATCTGAACATCATTAGCGCAATAGACATAACAAACGATTACAAAGTTAAATTTATTAATGGTGACTAAGAAAATTTATTATTATAGTAACGCTTCAACAGTGAAGCAGGCTGTACTATTTCTTATATCGTTTCTGTACCGTGTATCTCTTTGACATTTACAGAATAGCCGTAATTAATTACATTAATTAAAATCGTCAATAAGACAACTACTATAAATGATGACATTTAGACAGTTTATTGTGAACCTATTATATCTGCGTTTTGAAAACTGTTGTCTCGAGAGTTGAGATGTTTCGTTGGTTCATAAAGCATATAATGTACATATATTTTATCTTATGGCATGCATTTTGAAACTGATTATTGTAATACCATGCTCTCTTTTCCTCTCAACCTTTTGGCTGTGTGGGGAGGCTGTGTATGCTGGATGCAGCCATTCCTGATATGCATATTCCATTTTTCTGTGTATTACAATAGTGATAATTTACAACCCTTAGCAAAACGTTGGTTGATTATGTTGAAATAACGAGTTAACAATGTAACTTTTTAATGTTGAAAGCAGAGTCATCTCAGTTAATTTGTGAGGTGATGGAACAGTTCTTTTCCCAACTTAAATATCACATAATTCGGTCACGTGGTTCTACTTTTCCCAGTAAACTTTCTAATATAAATCTTGCGAGATGACTGTTTCTTTGTAAAAAGATGTACATGTGATTTTTTCCTAAACGTGACCACCAGAAGGAGATTCAGATGGAGATTTAGTACGGAATCCAAATCATATGTCTCCGACTTTATAACAACACACTGTAAACGGTTTGTCGGCGCACGATAATTAACAGGCGCCTTGTATCAACAGGGACCGTTCCTTTTTACAATATGTTTTAAACACGTGTTAAAATCTTTGAAAACCAATGAATTAACAACCGATAACATTATATTAAATGTATAAAAAATGCTAATTGATTACACGTATATATACTACTCGTAGCTAAGATATTCATCTAAAACATAAACGCCTTGTACTGCAAAAGAAATGTTGAAATAATTCAGATAACTACTTGGTTTTCAGTGAAATTACGACTTAGTACTTTAAAGTTTTGAACTGAGTCTCCCTACACAGACTTCAATACAAAAGTGAAATGTTGCTGCCCCTTTAAATGTTTACTTAACTACTGAAGGACTAAATCCAGGGTAGCATTTACAAAAAAAGACTAAAAAACCGGGTCGCATTTTTAAGAAAAGAATTCTGCTAATTATACTAAACTAGAGCTCGTCCTTTTCTATTCTCTTAAATACTCAGAAATCTACCAAAGTTCATTAAAGGCTTTCAATATACCATTACATTTATCAATTCCTAGCAATTACAGACGTTTAACGTACGAATGCAGCATCGATGTGCTTACAATTAGATGAAAAGGGAACTTTGAAATCCATCGAACATGTAAATTATTAAACTATTCCAGGCTCGGTGTGATTGAGGCTGTTCATGGGGCAGTAATAGAAATGCATATTTCTGCCCACGCCACCTAGCCCCGGGTTGAGCACAACTAACTATTTACACCAATAATCAGTAGAATTTAGATCCAGCAAACCCAATAATAATTTCTGAAGGTTTCATTTGTAATTTTGTAAATCTGTTTCCATTTTTCCTGTCACCGTGTTCTTTCTGATTTGATTTAAGATCTCTTGTCTCAGTAAGGTCATTGAGCACCCACCACATTTGCTTGACTATTCAATTAGCATTTATGTTTTTATAACTGTGTTTCTAATTTTGCATGCAACACTGTCAAGTTGATGGATAGGTTAGAGCTATTTCACTTGTACTTGTTTGTTCTACTGAGAACTTGTTGAAGCAACTGTGAGGTTGGTGCACCCTAGAATCTGGTGTAAATCCCCTGTGGCAAAGTGTTTACATTTTCATTTATTGTTTGTGGTCTCCTGAAATCGATCGCCTTATAGACTCGTGCTTTCTTTTCCCATCTGCATATTGTCTGTGAGCGGAGGATGTGTATTCTGTAAATCATTTTCCCATCTGCATTTTGTCTGTGGGCGGAGGATGTGTATTCTGTAAATCATTTTCCCATCTGCATTTTAGCTGTGGGCGGAGGATGTGTATTCTGTAAATCATTTTCCAATCTGCATTTTAGCTGTGGGCGGAGGATGTGTATTCTGTAAATCATTTTCCCATCTGCATTTTGTCTGTGGGCGGAGGATGTGTATTCTGTAAATCATTTTCCCATCTGCATTTTGTCAGTGGGCGGAGGATGTGTATTCTGTAAATCATTTTCCCATCTGCATTTTAGCTGTGGGCGGAGGATGTGTATTCTGTAAATCATTTTCCCATCTGCATTTTGGCTGTGGGCGGAGGATGTGTATTCTGTAAATCATTTTCCCATCTGCATTTTAGGCTGTAGAGCGGAGGATGTGTATTCTGTAAATCATTTTCCCATCTGCATTTTAGCTGTGGGCGGAGGATGTGTGTTCTGTAAATCATTTTCCTGTAAATCATTTTCGATAGTTTGAAAATTTAAACTATGAAATGTTCTTTTAACTAATATGAGGTAGTCATAAATGTTAACATCAGGTTAGATTCAAATAATAAGTGAACTATATTTTGCCTTATTTTATACCATCGATCACAGCTTTGTTCATAAACTATTCCTCATTTCAGTGAATGATTTCTAGTATTTTAGGGTATTGGATATAACTTCGATGTTTTGGTGCGGTTGAAATAAGCTGTAACAGTACAACCGCGCGCCTACATTTACTAATATACATGTATATCTTTAATTATAACATGTCATTCTCGTATAAGTTGTGTTTGTTTTAGTAAGCTCCTGACGACAACACTTTCAGTTTTGTAGAACAATAATCTAACGTTACCTGCAACTCGCAACTTCTCTGTAATGGTTGCTTTAAATACATTATAGTTGGATCAAGTCAAACACTGAGCTTAAATACGAAAAATCAAGGTCTACAAAATTGTACATACTGTACGCTTAAATACGAAAAATCAAGGTCTACAACATTGTACATACTGTATGCTTAAATACGAAAAATCAAGTTCTACAACATTGTACATACTGTATTATGCTTAAATACGAAAAATCAGGTCTACAAAATTGTACATACTTTATGCTTAAATACGAAAAATAAAGGTATGCATAGAAAGTACTCTGAACAGTCACGTATAGTAACATTCTTGAAGGATTTTGTAAAACCTCGACACATTGAATTATGCAAACAGGTTGTAGTTATTTATAGCCAATTGTATGAACTTGATTACGATATTGTGTTCACATTGAACTGATTAAGTTAACCCATTCGTAAAATATATTGCTCATTTGAGAGTTTAACCAATTTATCTGGATTTATTAAAACAAAGCTATTTACAATGTAGACGTAAAAAAAGTATTTATGACTTAAATACTTAAAGTCTTTACAAGACGCTTTTTATAAACAAAGTCGGTTTAAATAAATTCATTGACTTTTAAAAACGAAATCGAAAGTAGCGGACTTGTCTGAACTGGTATGTAAGCATTTCATTTAATTTTTTAGCTATAAGTAAACGAGTTTTGTTAATTGTAATTAAATAAAATAATATCAGAAAGTTGTTATATGTTTCATAATTATTATGATAGTGTGTTCAAAAAATGAACATGTAGTTGATAGTTATGTCAGTACAACTGTACGTGATAAGACTGACGGGATTTGTTCGTATTTTCATATTTACAAGGTTAATTTACTGATATAATTTCAGCTGACCGAGATATTGGACAGATAAATAAAACTGAAGAGGCATTTAAAGATACGGTTGTTTAAGTGCTTCAACATTTCATGTTTGAGCGGTTTGTTTTATTTTATGAAATATAACTGGATAATAAACTATGATGGAGGTCAGTGGTAAAAGATTGGAAAATGTGTCAGAATCCTGTGAGTTATGCTTGATCGAAGGATTGTCAACACAGGCAGATGGATACTGCCACGAATGCGCCGAACACATGTGTAACACATGCTTTCAACATCATGTAAAGGTCAAGACTTGCAGAAACCATGTGTTGAGTCCTCTTGGACAGAGTGTGATTCCTGCTAAAAAGCAAACAGAAAGTAATGAAAAATGCAAAACACATGCAAAAGAAAACGTTAAGTATTACTGTCGTAAACACGACATGGTAACATGTGGCGACTGCAATGTGGCTGATCACAACGGTTGCAAAATGGAATTCATAAGTAACTTAGCCAAACAATTTGAAAATAGTACTGAGTTTAAAGACATAGTAAGAAATGTAGAGAAGATGGAGACCGAACAAAACGTAAACAAAGCACAGTTAGACAGCAACCGCAAGAAAAACAAAGCATATTTAGACACAGCACTTGCAGAAATAAAAAAGTTTCGAAATGACATAAATGAACACCTTGATACCGTAGAGAAAGAGATCATAGTTGAAGCAAACAAAATAGCAAAGCAAAACGACGACATAATCGACCAGGTAGAGAAGATGCTTTCTGTAGCCGAACAAGAAATTGTTGATATAAGGAATTATCTGGATGCAAGTATGATTCAGGGCGATACACTCTTCATTCGTACGAAAGAATACAAACCAAAGCTTAGTAAAGTTGACGAAAGTGTTTCGTTAATTAAAAAGAAGAATAAAATAAAAGGATTTACGTTTGAATCAGAGAAACAGCTCACCGATATATTAAAATCTGGTGTAAAGCTTGGATGCTTAACAAAAGATACTTTTACGAAGGAGGAATCAACTGTAATTCAGAAGACGAAGCAGCCCATCGAGACTGTGAATGAAGGAACTACAAGTGTGACAACCGAACAAAAAGGAGAAGCGAAACAAAGTCATATTCTGACAGGTAATATGAAATGTTTGCTTGTAATGTTAATCATGGTACATAGGAGTAATTGAACCTTTATTTTTGGGGAAACGGATGATAGGTCTGTATATGTCTGTCTCTTGCATGGTTGGCTAGGCGACGCCACCGTATTTGTATGGCCTTGGGGTTGGTACATGAATACCTAAGAGTATTTTCATATGCGAGTAAAATTATAAAACGGTAACTTTACTTTCCTGATTTTATCAGAAATCATGAAATCAGTCAAATTTATTAAACACTGTTTCAATGTGATTTTACTGCTGAATGCATTATATATGAGTGCATGAATATGTTTTAACTTAACACGTAAACATGAAACAACACGGGAGGCGCATACTTATTTTATTTTAGAAAGACAATTATCGAATATTCGTTTTATCTTTTTCACGAATGTAACACTAATTTGATATCATTATATCGAATTACCATTAATAAGAAACTTAAGAAAACACGTGTCCCTTTTGAATAAAGTTCGCTAAACACGCCAGTGCTGTCAATGACGGGATTGGGTTTTGACATCGTGAATGAATAACTTTCTATTTAAATAATTTTAAAATGTTCTCAATTATGTTCAATCTATTAAGAAAATCATTTGAACTCACGACTTTAATGAATTTCTGGTAGAACAACCTCGTCGACGACAAAGCACATTAAGGAAAGTATTCATATTCATTGTAGTTTTAAATTTCGTATCAATGGTTTCAATTTGTGCTTCAATCATCATTATAGTACGGATATAATTATTATCCGAAATATCCGAAAACAAAAAACATACCAAAAAAATTACGTACAATCAGTGCACTTTTCGTACTGCAAATTGATTCTCAAAATGAAATATTTTACAGAGCAAGCTTTCACTGAACTACAAAGGAGCCGTCAATCCATCGAGATTGTAAAACCAGTATTGGCTGTTACAGCTGAGAAGAATGTTGAAGCCAAACAAAACTATCTTCCACCAGGTAATTATTATATAAACATGTACATGAACCATCTGTCGTTCTTTTGAAGTTTTGAAAAAATTGCATAATTATCCAGAAAAAATCATAGACTAATAGTTTTCGTAATCCCAACTGAATGGATTATAAAATGTCCATAACAGAAAAAAACATGTCAAATAAAGATAGGGAATCACTCTTGCCAGATCAAGCTGACGGCACCTAGCAATATACATCCCAGCACGCCAACAGCACCACAATCGCCACATACTTAATAACCTCTCCTCCTTACAAAAGTAAGAGCGTAACTTGCTACAGATATAGGTGTGGCAATAATGACTTGTTAGCGTGGTATATTCTTTTCTGGCTGCCTATGACCTAAATGGTGTAATTATAAACTGAACGTATTTATGGTGCTTTAAGTTGGTTCTCACTTTCGTTAATTGTTTGTGGCGTCTATTTTGAAACTGCTCAGTGTATAGCAATGCTCTCTTCTACTCTACACTTTCTGGCCTTGTGGGGAGACTGTGTCTGCTGAATTTGGATAATCCTAATTGAACATTTCACTTTTTTATATGAAACGCTCAAAAAAGGTTCCCTGTAAGTGTCGTATCGAACGAAAACTTAATTTAAGCGTCAGTTTCAGAGCTTGATTAAAAAATAAGGGTTTTATGTAGCAGAAAACTCGGAAGGATTATTTAGGATAGAACTCAGGTGTGCTTAGTTTGCAGATTTTAACTGAAAAATAGTAAAAATGAACACTAACAAACAGAAAAAAGTACATATGATGACAATAACAGAAAATATACTCATGCTGATACCTATTTTATTATAGATCCACGAGCTGCTGGTTTCCATGTTGGTTCTCGTGTAAAACACATATTGGTAAGTGTTAGCTTAAGTCAGTTTTATGTAATCATTGTTTGATTAACTGGTTCCTTTAGAATGTTTACATATCTAAAATAAGTCTGTATTATTGAACAAATCAATCATTCAACTACGTGTATAACACTTCTTTTTTATATGAAATTTATCAACTACTGGTCAATTAAATTAGTTACCTATGTGCTCTCAGAACGTTTTCCAATAAATATTAAAATAATTAAGGACACCACTAATTTACAATAAACAACTTAACATTTAAAACTGTTTGGTATTTTAATAAGATAATACATTACTGTGGATAATACTATAGTCAATAAGTTTATTTTAATAATCATTTTAATGATAATTTATCAAGATGTTCTATGTAGATCTTAACGAACACAGTTGAAATAAACGAAACACCATAAATCGGTGTCCTACTTTAAACTTTCTTAAAAATGAAATTCAATATATTCTTAAATAAAATAAATTATAATACGTCATTAAATGTTCTTTGGTTTCGTTATTTAATATATTATTTCATTTTACAAATAAATGTCACTATTGGTGTGTTGTTGTTTTGTACTGTTACATAATTGGTTGCAAAAGTTTGTAACTGTGCCGTGTAAGCAAGAAGTCATGATTTTTTTTCTAATAATATTAAAGTTACGGTAGATTCACGTGGTTTAGTTAAAACTAGGCAAACTAGATTTGTCATCAAACGGTGATCCCGGCTAAATTACAAAATACATTTTCGAATAAATAACCTTATATTATAATGCCACTGCTTGTGGCCAATAACGGGATTATAACTTTACGTAATGAAAATAAATTTAAAGACAAACGATAAACTAGGCCCAGTCTTCCCTCTCAGGTAATTTTCTTTTTTTTTCTTTTTTCTTTTGGTAGGCACTAAACCAACCAACTAACGACCTTGTACATCAGATTTTTGTTCTTTCTTTCTCTCTCTTTCTATTTCTCTTCTCTGTTTTTCTCTCTTCCCTCTCGCTTTGTTATTAATTCTTTATGGGAAAAAATAAAGCAATTTGTATTAATATTATTGTTGAACTTGTTTTAACAACTAAGAATTGTTGTATAGTTTGCATTTGACTTTTGTACTTATTACATGTACATTATAATACATTTGTCTATTTATTTTCAATTAACCATTCATATAGTGTCTGGGTGTATAATTGAAAATTGTTTTGGACTATAATTGAAAAAACAAGAAAACTCTCTTAGGTAAAAGGAAAGCAAATTACACATGTATGAAGATTGTGGGTGTATAATAGAATATTGCTTTTGGACCATAATTGAAAATCAAGAAAACACTCTCATGCAGAAATAAATCAAATTATACATTTATGTATATTTGTGTGTATAATTGAATATTGTTTTGATAGAGCAAATTATACATGTATGAATACAGATTATTGCTGAACATGTTTAAACAACCTAGAATTTTGTATACTTATGCTACAATATTGCTTTATCTGAATAAAAAATTTAAAAAAAAACCGATAAACTAGTGTTTTGTTTGGAATGCTGGACAACCCGTATATAATATTTTAAATAAATACGCATTAAAACCATGCAACTAATTCACCCACATATTTTGATCACACTTTTTTTAAACCATTATCAGTTGCTGATATAGTTTGCATACTTATTTTTGCAAAAAATTCTGAAAATTTAATACGGATATCAGGAAATCAAAAATAAAAATAAAATATATTTAGATTAATATTACCATTTCGGTCTTATTTATTATTGAAATCGAGTTACATCTTAATGAATGGACAAAGCGGACTTTTTATCAGGTTACGATCTCAAAAACTAAAATTCTTTGAAATTGTTGGTGTAAGACTTTAGAATTTATTATTAATTATGAGTTAACCACAGGTAAAATATTATGAAGGTTGTATGCTGTATTAGTAACGAGCATGTTTATTTAACAAAGGACCCTGCACGATATAGCGAGTTAAAACAAAAATTAATTAAGATAATTTCATCATGCTATCACGATATTTAAATATTTACGAAAACAATTGCTAATACAATTTGACTGATTGCGTAATTATCTCAACCAAGGTACCCCGTTCTCTCTCACGAGATTCCGACTCAGTATCACGTGTTAAATTGTTTCTCGCAATATCCCTGTGAGAACGGAACAAATGCAGAGAGGTGACATACGAAGAATTAGCGCAGTTGTTTTGTAGCATGCTCTCATCTTCAATATGCATTTTGATACATTTGTGGTAGATCATGTAAAAAAATGTTTTTCAGAATAAGAAAACCAACAAATTAATTATGGTTACAGATTGATTAAAGTTTACTTTCAATCAAGAATTCATATCTAAGTGTACTTTGTTAAATAAGCCTTCCTTTTCTTGCGATAGAAAACATGTTTTGACATTTTATACAAAACTAATACAGTTGCTATAAAAATTTAACTGTTTTTAAGACATAGTTGTTTATACTTCTGTCCTTTAAAAATGATATGTTTTCAAAGATTTCAATGTATGTTGTATGGTGGTGGAAGATTTCCAAAAACAAATAATCAACGTTTGTTTGTTAATATATAAGATCAATAATACGTCATTATATGTTGTTTTTGTTTGGTTTTCATTGTTTAATATACCGGTATCCTCATTTCATTTAACAAAATAATTCACTATTTTGTGTATTTATTGTTCCAAAATCGGTCGCACCAATTTGTATGCCGTGTCAGCAACAGGTGATGAACTTGTTCTTGTAATATCATAAAATGTATGGTAGATTAATGAAGTTAAGTTTAAACTAGGTAAACTAGGTATGTCATCAAGCCAAGATCCCGGCTTAATAACAAAATGCATGATCAAATACCAGCCTAATATTAGCCTTATATCATATTGTGGCCTATAACTCAATCACTCAGCGGGTTGAAGCGAGAGGTTTATGTTTTATTTGGAGTATTCGACCAACCGTATATAATATGTAATGGGTCCCAAGAACTTAGTTACTGACTCGCTCTGAAATTGAGATCTTAGCTTTTGAAAACATGGTGTGACTTAAAATACAGAACATAATATATTTGATATGAACATTTTGTTATGTTTTTTAATTTAACTTTTTTCTTCATTAAAAACTGATTTTAATATATATACAATAGTGGTGGAAACTTTACCTATTTCAATGTTTGTTTTCTAAACTTAATCATAAATTTCATTTTCATACTACTTAAACAGGGGAAAAAATAAAAGGACACACACGGAATGGGAATAAGTAGAAAAAATACGTTAGGTTTATAAACGCTATAGATTCAAAACGAACGAGAATATCTCATGTAGAAAGGCTTTTCACATAAAAAAGAATATGCTGCGTACCCTTGTGTGCCAATTTCCCACCACCACACGCGTTCGCAATATGGAAGATAAAGAGAATTTCCAGAGGTTTGGGATACCGTGATCTTTGCCGAATACCAAAGACTGATTATTTTCCTCACTTACTTCTTCAAGATTCAAACAAAATTCTTTAAAATTAAAAAAAAACAAATTTGGAGAACTCTTTCTTTCGCGTAACTTCTAGTAGAAAAGGTAAATGAGCCACGAATACACAGTCCTGTCAAAAGATTAAAACCCCTAACATGAACAACAATATTGTTACAATTTAAGAAAGAAAAAGAATCGTTATTTCATGGCATGAACATCTGCAGTAAGTTCATCCGTTGATAATAGATCTGCGATTTTAAGGTTATCCATGATTTCGTCACATTTTATTATTCAAATAGATGGAATTGTACGTACCAATGGCAGTTGAAATATCTCGATTAAAAAGCAGTTTATTTCCTATTTTATTTTCAATTCAGTTCATCCATAGAGACTGGTGCTTAACGAAGCCCGCAACAGCGGTATAAGAATGAAACACTTTAAAACAAATAGCATTTCAGACTCATACCGCGATAAACACTTCCAAGTTCCAGCGTTCAGAATTTAGCCGAGTGTATCCTTTCCAAATGATTTTTTAACAAAATCCCGATGAAACAAAATAACAGCTTGCACTGTTTAAAAAAGTAAACATTCGTCTAATTACGTCACATAATAAATTTAAATGACGTAGTAAGTAGCATCATGATGTAGTCTAAATCAATAATGAAAGTGCTCAGTTAATATAGTGCGCAATAGTACGAAAGTACGCAAGCACGCGGAGTTAAAGATAAGGCGATTACTGATAAGGAAATCTCACACGGCAAAAATAGAGATTTTTCTGTCTAGTAAGTGAGAACAATGAGTAAATATTTAAGTGGAGACAAACATGTTTCGTGAGTTTGATAATGCTCAAACTTTTAAACAGTCCTTAACAAAAACTGGGTTATTATCAAAATAAAATATATAAAGTATATTGAAAATGGACCACAGCTCCGAAAATAAAACACATGTGAATTTTACAGATAAATTCATGTGCATACATTTGTAATACAGAATATAAAATCAGCTAATTTAAAAGTAACAAAATCAATGCAAAAACATGATCATTGAATCCAACAACAATATGTTGTTGAGATAATAATTAAATGAAAAGCCAACTTTAAGAAATTCAAGAAAGTCTCACATCACATCATGTTTTCTTCCGGGTTCAAGGTCAAAACATGTTGTTATATTATTTTAAAATCATATTTATTTTAACAGATGACCGTAACATATTGTAGATAAGTGTTCACTTTAAGTGTATTGATGTTCTGTTTGTTTCATACAGCCATTGTAAAGTTCTGATGTTAACAAAATTTCCATGATCTTTTCTGCCAAAAGTAAAATGAATTCTTTGATATATCTTGACCATTAAAACGTAAACCATTTTAAAACAACTGTGTATGTCTGCGTTTATTGGGCTGAATATTAGTTTTGATGTTAGTGAAAAGATATAGCAAAATGTTTTGACATTGAATCCGATAGAAGACATGACTTTCTTTTAGTAAGCTTTTCCTTTCAGTATTATCTCAACAACGTATTGCAGTTCTGTATATTTATTAGCTTGAGGACATACATATTTTGCCTAATATGATCACCAGAATATTAAATGGACGCAAAGCTTTTTACTTGTAAAAATTCACTTACATGTATTTTATCTTTGGAGTTGTTTGCTATTTTCACCAGATCAACCAAATTATTGTGTTTAGTGTTTTGAATGATATGGTCTATGTTTTATTATGAAATTAATCCACATTTCTAAAAGGAAAACCCCTTTAAAGATTTGCATTACCCCATCCAATGTGCATAACAGCGTTCCCTTAATGTTGAGTGATTTACTACAAAATGACGTCAGTAAAATTAGTAAAAGAGACAATTGCTGACACATAGACTCAAGCAAACCACCAGGTGTTTGAATTGTTTTCCCTTTACTCTCGTTTACCAATTGGTATAAATTGGTAAAAGAAAAGTGAATGTTGCATAATATATATGGGATATTATAACAGTATGAATTCTGTAGTTCCGTATTATTTCGAGTTTGGTATGTAAACAATATCGCGCGAGACCGAAGGTCGAGCATGATGTGGTTACATACGCAACGAGAAATAATACGAACCTACAGAATGCATGCAGTCATAATGTTCCTATTATTATATACCCTTCTCGCTTAAAACAGATTTAAATAAAGTTAACAACACAATTTAAGTCAACAAAGTAGTTTACATAATAACAGAAATAAAAATAGTAACGCGATAGAAAATTTATGAATGGCGTAGAAAATTTATTAATGGCGTAAAAATACCGTAACGTTTGTAAAACTGCGACGGAAATTTCCTATTTTGGAGTTCGTTATGTGCCGGAAAATTACGACAACCTAGTGTGACGTAATATATGACGTCACACAGATCACACATTGTTCAATAAGGAATTTCTAATCTGACGAGTTGTATCAATTTTGCGGATTAACGATGCACTATGCTAAAATCATTCATGGGTGTATAATAAAATAACAGATACGTTTAGAAAGCACAAACTTTTTATACCAGGATCACGGACAATTTATTTTCAATATCATTGCATTAAATAAATATTCGTTTGACGAATTGAGAAGTTCTTTAGCATAAATCACTTTTGCAAAAGTGTTTTATTAAATTATCATTAAGTTGGGTGTGTATTATTTAAAACAAACAACGCCCGTGGTCATTAAAGCATTGTCTGGAGGCTGACAATTAACAAATTCATGATAATGATTCAATCGTTGGAAATGTACTTTGGTAGTCAATTAGTACTCAACCATCCAATCAATGAAACTTAATATGTGATGTAACACATAAGCTGATGATAAATGTGCTGGTATTGATTTTGTCTTATATAATTAACGAAACGTTTTATATAAATTTAGACCCTCTTGATGGCATTGAAGTTGAACTTAAAAGCACCTCAGGAATTGAATTGTTTATAAAGTAAAACCATTTGTTCACTGTTTAAAATATATACTTAAAAAACGTTTCATTGTAAAAAACATTTTGTGTATTGTATTCAATGAAAGATAATCAAGTATGCCTATCAATAATCGGTTTTACGGTTTCCTGTCATAAAACGCAACCCTAACAGAAGCTGCCAAGCCTGATTATTGCGCAAATCGTGTGTCGGCATATATGTCATACTCACCAGAAAATATAAAAAGTAAAATATACATAAAAAATGGTCACGTCTAGCATAAAGCCTTTTTACAAATGTCAATGCCGTGAGTTTCCGTTCTGTAGTTTCTATGCATATTTATATTTTATTAATAAATTTTCTTCTTCACAATTGTTTCTTTATGCTTTGGAAAGCCTTTAATTTATGTAGTTTGGTTATAGATACTTTTCTAACAAAATCAATGTTTTATTATATGCTAAACTTATTCACAGATTACATTGGAATAAACACCTGTATCCATAAACCCTGTTTGACGAAATTATAATTAAAGCAAAATCGACGTGTTAACAAAATTAATTCTGTAACATATTTACAAAACTCAATACATTATAACATGAAGAATCATGACTACATAAAACTGCATTGTCCTTATCATTGAATGTTTCCTAATTTGGAGGTCATTATGTGTCGGAATATTACGAGAACCTAGTGTGACGTGATATATGACGTCACACAGATCACACATTGTTCAATACGAAATTTCTAATCTGACGAGTTGTATCAATTTTGCGGTGTAAGGAAAAACTAACTGTAAGAAAGCCATGTCTTCTATCGGATTCAATGTCAAAATTAATTATGTAACATATTTACAAAACTCAATACTTTATAACATGAAGAATCATGACTACATAAAACTGCATTGTCCTTATCATTGAAGATAGTTTAAAGTACTTTTGGTCAGTTTGCATAATATATGTTATATGGTTACCTGTTATCTTAGTTCAAAACCGTCTTTCATGTACTGAGTGGGTTTCTATATTTTGCTATCGTTAATCAAAACAAGAATGAAAAAGAGAAGCTGTGGTTTCAGATATGTTGTTGAATTTATTGTATTCAGTCTGTTTTATTTCTGTTTTCGTAATTATTTACTTGTATTCTTAATAAATCCTCTGTGGAAATATAATTAATATTCATATTTTTATGTCTATTTTCAGTATGGGGTAAGTAGACTTTATTATAATAATTGATAATAAGTACACTTTATTATAATAATTGATAATTATACTTATTGATACAACGTGTTGAATAAAACTCTACCAAAAGCGGGAAATACAAACAACACACATGTCAAATAAAAGCAGTGACGGAGCGGGAGATGAGGTAAGTAGAGGATATGCATTGGTAAACGATATAGTCAGGGAGAAAATAAACATAGACGCCAATGTGAAAATGTCAACAACCAATGTAAGCAGAAATAGCTACGTATTATCCCGCCGTTACACAGCATAAAAACGAGTGTGTAAAATAGTTCTTAACAAAATTCGGAATATGACAATATCATCATTTGGCAAAAGTCTGGAAAAAGAAAGGTGACGCATCTGTCCCACCTTCATTTTATTAACCCGTGATAAAAGTATTCGAATAATCAGTTTTAGAACAGCTACAGTAATTGCATGATGTTCTTTACTGCTATAAAAGTAAAAAAAGGTGGATTTATATTTTAGTCAAAACTTTTTTAATATATTCACCACAGAACTGCTTTACTTACGTTCATTGCATGTGTCAAGTAATTGTGCTATATACATAAACCACACACAAAGCGCATTTTGTCTATTCATCAAACGCCGGGAGGGAGAGAGAGAGAGAGAGAGAGAGAGAGAGAGAGAGAGAGAGAGAGAGAGAGAGAGAGAGGCAAAGAGAGGAATCAATCCAATTAAATGATGTTTTAACAAACAAGAAAATTCATACTAGATAGTGATATGTATTGTAGGCTGCTTCATTATAAGAAACATTTTTTTCGGCATAATCGTCAAAATCTCAGACTTAGTGTTTTTAATGATATGGTCTATGTTTTATTATAAATTTATTCCACGTTTCTAAAAGGAAACCCCCATAAAAGTTTTACATTAACCAATCCGATGTGCATAATTGCGTTCTCTTAATTTTGAGTGATTTACAACAAAATAACTTCAGTAAAGTTGGCAAAAGAGGCAATTGCTGACACATAGACTCAAGCAAACCACCATAGTGTTTGCATTGTTTTCTCTTTACTCTAGTCTACCAATTGGTATAAATTTATAAAAGAAAAGTGAATTGTGCATAATATTATAACAGATACATACGTTAAGAAAACACAACCTTGTTTTACCAGGATCACGGACAATTTATTTTCAATTTTATTGCATTGAATAAGCATTTGTTTGACAAATTGAGAAGTTCTTTACCATAAATCACTCTTGCAAAAGTGATGCATTAAATTAGCATGAAGTTGGGTGTAAAAGTATCAATTAAAAAAGAACGCCCATGGTAATTATTAACGCATTGTCTTTGGGTAGACAGACAATTAACAAATTCATGAAAATGATTCAATCGTTGGAAATGTACTAGGGTAGTCAGTTAATCAACCAATTAATTGATGAAACTTAATATGCGATGTAACGCATAAGCTGATGATAAACGACCTGGTATTGATTTTATCTTATATAATGAGCCAAACGTTTAAATTGAATTGTTTATTATTAAGTAAACCCAGTTATTCACTGTTTTTAAAAAATATAATTTAAAAATGTTTCATTGTCAAAAACATTGTCCGTTGTATTCAATGAAAGATGATCAAGTATGCTTATCAATAATCGGTTTTACGGTTTCCTGTCATAAAACTCAACCATAACATAAGCTGCCAAGTCTGATCATTGCTCAAATCGTGTTATTGGCAAATATGTCATACTCACCAGAATATGTAAAAACGTGAAATATACATAAAAATGGCCACATCTAGCATAACAACTTTTACGTTTAATGATTTTAAGTTCTGTAGTTTTTATGCATATTTATATTTTATTAATAAATTATTCAACTTCACAATTGTTTCGTTATGCTATGGAAATATTTCAATTTATGTGGTTTGGGTATACTTTTTAAACAAAACCAATGTTTTATTATTTGCTTAACTTATTCACAGATTACATTGGAATAAACACCTGTATCCATAAATCCCTTTTGGACGAAATTATAATTAAGCAAAAGTGACGTGTTAACGGAATCAAATCTGTAACATATTTACAAAACTCAATATTTTATAACAAGAATCATTTCTACATAAAACTGCATTGTCCTTATCATTGGAGATAGTTTAAAGTACTTTTGGTCATTTTGCATATATGTTATATGATTACCTGATATTTTAGTTCAAAACCCGTCTTTCATTTACTTAGTGGGTTTCTATCTTTTGCTACATGTACAGGAAATCAGAACAAGAATAAAAAAGAGAAGCAGTGGTTTCAGATATGTTGTTCAATTTATTTTAAATTGTGTCAGTCTGTTTTATTTCTGTTTTCGTAATTATTTACTTGTATCCTTAGCATAATTCCTCTATGGAAATATTATTAATATTCATATTTTTAATGTTTATTTTCAGTACCCGGTAAGTACACTTTATTAGTAATAATTGATACATGTAAGTATATTAATTGATACAACGCGTTGAATACACACTCTACCAAAAGTGGGAAATACAAACAATCCACTTTTCAAATACACGCAGGGATGTAGCGGGACAGGAGGTAAGATTAAAGTAGATGATATGCATTCGTGACCGATATAGGCAGGGCGAAAGGAACCATAGGCGCCAATACGAAAAAATCAACCTTTAACCCTCCGTCACACACTATAGAAAACTAGTGTGTAAAATAGTTTTAGGAATGTGGCAAAGTAATGTTGTTGCAAAAATCTGGGAAAGTTAAAGCAACTCATCTGGCCTTCCTTTGATACTAATTTTAGCTTAACCCGTGATACAAGTCTTCGAATAATCAAATATTGCAAACAATATCTTATCAGCTACAGTAATTACTTGATGTTCTTTACTGCTATTAAAGTCCAATAAGGTGGATTAATATTTTAGTCAAAAGTTTTAAAATATTGTTAAAACAAAATTGCTTTATTTACATTCATTACTCTTGTGAAGTAACTGTGCTATACGCATAGACCTCACACAAAGAGCCTTTTTTTCTTCACCAAACGACGAGAGAGAGAGATTGATCTAGAGGGAGAGAGAGAGAGAGAGAGAGAGAGAGAGAGAAAGAGAGAGAGAGAGAGGGGGAGAAAGAGAGACAGAGAGAGACAGAGAGCGATTCTATGATGTTTTAACAAACATGAAAATTCGTACTAGATATCTATTGTAGGCTGTTTTATTATAAGATTCATTTTTCGGCATAATTATCATCATCTAAGACATAATTGAGTAATTTAGGACAATTTACATCCCTTAATATATACATGTATATGTCTATACATGTACGATTACGAAACTCATGTTTGAGTGGACTTCCTGAGAAAATCTACAGTCAACCATTCAATGAGTCAAAACACTGCAAAATATCGCATATGTTGAGGTGAAATAACTTGTATTGATTTTGTCTCTGATAATGGGGAAAATATTTTGTATTGAATTAAAACTTTTTGATGGTTTTCCATATTGCGTATTTTCACCTAAAACAGAAAAACAAACCAATTATTTTTTTGTTAAATAAGTAAAATAGTGCAATGAAAATAGATCGTTTTAAGTTGAGTTGTTCTATTTTCTTTTTGTTCTATTTCAAGAATTTAAAAATAATATAAATTTTCTAAACAATAAACCACATTGAACTGTTTGCATAACAGCTATGATAAAAACAGCAGAATGATCAAACACAATTCTGTGGTCAGCTAATTTTATGATGGTTTTAAATCAAGTATTCATATTGGCCTTCTTATAAGGCGAATGGTAGTCATATTGGTAGTCATATTGGTCCAACGCCAAAAGCCGAGGGTAACTGCCAGAAGCCCGACAACATGAAAAATACGAGTTTATTTGATTAATGGCAATCGTATACAGTCAAACCTGTCTACAAAGACCACTCAGGGGACAGCCCAAAAGTGGTCTTTAAAGGCAGGTGGTCTTTGTTCACTGGTACATGTAAATTTGTTCTTTAAATCAGTCAATGGGGCAAATAAAGTGTGGTCTTTGTCCACAGGTGGTCTCTGTTTACATGTGGTCTTTAGCACAGGTTTGACTGTATTATTAATTTATTAAAATATCCATAGTACATGATTAAAGACAAAAATGCATGAAGACACGAGATTTCAGCTCTGATTTCACTCATTTAATATCTCGCAATCAGTTTGAGTCAGTCGAGTATCCAATATTTGCTAATAAGGAAAATGTTGATACAAAGGTAGTTCCAATACGAATATAAAATAATTAATACTGATACTATGGCAGAAAACTCGTTCTTGTTCATCAAATTCGAATTTAGATTTATAATCAAAGCAATCTGAATTTTCTTCAAAAACACCACTCAGTTGGTGGAAGTTATTCGCGTTTTGTTGGCATGGTGTTCCGTTATCTTGGGGTGTAGATTAGTTTAGAATTAGGAATGTGTATAAATCACCCGAAGTCAACACCCGTTTTTAATAGTAGAAATGAGGGAGGAAAATTAAGCGTATTATTTATTTAAACCAAATACGTATGAAGTAAACATTAACAATTCACAGTTATGTTTTCTTTCTTAATCACAAAACTAGAAATGGGGACGAACTCTTATGCTTTGAGTGCACAACATTCCAATGGGATTATTAAATTAAGAACAAGATAAGATCCTTTTTCCAGTTTTATATTGTGTTTCACTTAAACAGTTAAACCGTTGTGCTGTATTACAATTTTTATAAAAGATACAATTACAATTAAACATATAATTTTAAGCCATACATACTATACACATACACTTGTATGTAACAAAACCTGAAATTGATAATAACGTAAGCTAGTATAGTGTTTAAACAAGTTTTTATCATAATACCAAAACTAAATAAACAAAGTTATCACAATCACATTTGTCTAGGAAAACTGCATCGATTCGCAATGCGTAATATGAACTGTTGTTCACAACAACATGTTTGATAATATAAATATACACAGGTAACGGACCTTCCTGTATTAACTATTAAACGTAATATTTCCCGAAAGGAACATTAAATGTTATGCAAACTACTAAAAAGTAAATAGCAATAACTAAGAAATCATAATGAATTTTGTTAATCACTGGAGGTCGTGAATATGTTTACCAAAACTAGTATAATGACAATACAAAAATATATTTTGCATTATCAAACACATTATATATGTTTACCAATTTGTAAAATAAAAATACTAAAATCGCTAACCTAAAACTAAGAACAAGAAGATAAGATCCCTTTTCAGTAAACGCATTTTGGCAGAAAAACTCGAGACTCTCATATATGTGTCTGTGGAAAATATACAAATATACGCAAATCTTGTCGACCAGACTATTGTAAGCCTGTAATATTCGGACATGTTCGTAAAACTCGAATTCATCATGCCTATCTGAAATGCTTCAAGACGACACAGTGATCATGTCATTTTTATTCTGTTAGCAAAGACACAGCTTAATGCCCCCTAACGTGTATGTTTATGATATAGCCAATATGTTCGTTCCTAAACGTGGCGTACGACGCATGCACAAAACATACTGAAATAACTGTATTATTCCTTTAAATACTAAAAAAGTTAAGAAATACACTGAATACAAATTTACTTGAAAACTAACAATCGATTTCTTAAGAAGGGGGCTATTTGTCAGGAATGATTTTGATTCTCTGTTTAATTATATATACATAATATCAATATATATGAAATAATATATATTCATGTATACTAATTGTAATGATTAGATTGAAGTTGTTTTAATCACACGGATTAATGAGGTGACAATTGTGCTTGTCATAAATAATATCATTTTGTAACAGTAATAACCTTTAGGGAATAAAACTGTTTTAGATATGCCATCCTAAAACCAGAACCTGTTTCATACATTGTGTATACGGTATTTCTATTCGCTATCAGTTTGTCAGTAAAAGCATGTCATTTACTAAACATGTTCCTTTCAGGCCATACTAGCCATTTAATGCCCCCAAAAGGCTTAACAGTTGGGACTATTTAGTGTCAGCAATTGTCTGACGAGCTCGGGTAGGAACATTCGTTGGACTATTTACAAGTAATTAGCCTTTATGTGTCTGGCAAATATACAAATTTACGCTTTTTACATCAAATCTTGTCGACCAGATTTTAAGCCTGTAATATTCGGAAATTCGTAAAACTCGAATTCATAATGCTTTATCTCATATGCTTTAAGACGACACCGTGATCACATCCTTTCATTCAGTTAGCAATGACGCAGTTAAATGTCCCCTTACGCGTCGGTTTAGGATAAAAACTAATATTTTCGTTCCTAAACCTGTTGTACGACTCATGCGCACAACATATTGCAATAACTCTATTATTCCTTTTAAATACTAAAAAGTTAGAACTACACTAATTGACAATAAAAAGTTTTATTCAAAAGTGTATTTTATTTGTAGTTAGATAATTTCTTAAAATGCATAGCTGTGGATAATAATATAAACAAACAGTCAATTTCGAGTAACACATGTTAATAATCTTTTAATGATAATTTATCATGATGATCTATGTAAGATCTCAACAAACACAACTGAAATAAATTTAATACCACACATCGATGTTCTACTTCAAACTATCTGAATGTTGAATGTACGATCTTAAATAAGATCAATTATACTTTATTGACTTGTGTGTTTTTGATTTCGTTATTAAATATATTATCATTTCATTCTTGTGTGTTGTTGTTTTGTTCTGTTACATGATCGTTTGCAAAAGTTTCTTTGCAGTGTGAGCAACAAGTGATGACATTTTCTCTAATAATATCCAATATCAAAAATATTAAATTATCAGTAGATTCCTGTAGTTTTGTTAAAACTACGTAAACCAGTTGTGTCGTCAAGCCTGGATCCCGGCTAAATAACAAAAGGCCTGGTCGAATTAACTTCCTAATATTATTTATGCGGTTATCTGTGGCCTATAACTGGATCGTTCAGGGTTGTGGAAGCAAGACACACGAGAAGCTTTTGATTAGTTTGGAATATTGGATCAACTTAATATATTAGGTATTCGGTGTAAATAACCATGTTGACAATTCGTCCTAATAATTTGATAAAAGTTTTTGAAGGCTTAAGGAGTTGCTGTTTATGATTGCATATTCACGTGTTTTGTAAATTTAATTCCTTAAGTAATCAAATTAGCTAAATATAAGTAAGTAGTTTCTCATTTATTCCTAAATCGAGTTACAATTAAAAATAGTAATTGAACAGACAAAGCGCCAAAGAAACTTCCGTGCACCATGTAAAATGATATTGACTCTACCTTGGAGCGAACACGCGCCTAGCCTTAAAATTCCGGGACAACCCCAAAACGGGTTGATAAGATAGCCCTGGTCGGAATGCATGACATCGGTATCGGATTAATTTAATTTACTGACTTTTTGTACGGGGAGACTTTTTACGGCAGCCACACTGCACATATAGCGCTACTGTGAATTTCAGATGATTTTGGCTCTACCTGGGAGCGAACACACGCCGTCATGGCTACAGCGCCTAGCCTTGCAATTCCGACAACGCAACGGATTGAGCGATTGAAAAAATGTTGATCAGATAGCGCTGATATACCTTTTTCATCACTGCATGATATCGGTAAAGGATTAATTTACCGATAACAGTACTGACATCAAGGATCTAAGTACATTTTTGTATTTAGATAATGTCTTCAGGATATTTAGTATTAAACAACCATAATAACTGATTTTATTTGACTGATAAAGTCATTTTTGAGACAAGGTACCGCGTGTTATAGTTACTCTCGCGAGATTCCTACTCGATATCGTGTGTTTGATTGTTTCTCGCGATGTCTTTGTGAGAATGGAAAGAATGTTAAGCGATAAAAAAGAAGATTTGTTGCAGAATAAGAATAAGAAAACAAATAAACAACGGATCCGATATAGGCATAAACAACAATTAGACTTATCCATTGCTATTTTGACATGGTGGAGTTACTGGCCACATATTAAAACCTATATTAATATAATATATTATATGTTAATAAATAAGTGATTTGATATTGGCCCTGTTATTTGTCCGAGGTCAGTCGTATTGGCCAGATTATATATAATATAATATATTGCATAATACGGAATATTCTCATCGACAACCGATTTATAATCATACGGCGTTTTTCTCGGGCCATTTCTTTCATTGTCAAATATTGTTGGCTAATTATTAAAAATGATAAAATTGCCTCACTCTTTTTGGGATAGAAACAAAAGTCTGATATTTTATACTGAAATTGATATGAAAATTCAGTCAGAGTTTAAGAAGCATTCAAAAGTATTTTGGTATGTTACGGAAAGATATCAATGTATTTGATATGCAGGTATAACAACGTAATTCTTATCATAAAATGCAGTTGGAAATAGTTCAAGACAATAATTTACATAGTTAGTACAGTGTATACGATTACTACTTATACCAGTCCATCTACCGTCTTATTTTTGTGATATGATTAAGTGGTTTATGCTAATGGAAAAAAAAATTGTTTTAATAATGACAGTTAGTTTCTTTCTGTTTTTCGTTAATATTTACTTCTAATACTTATCATTAATTTTACGTCAAAAGTATAAGTAAAAGAAAAGACAACAAGAACACAGAAGGGGGGGAGTGGAGGAATCACGTTTATGAACGATGTAGATTCAAATCGAACTAGAAGCGTCAATGTGAAAATGCCTACTTACTTAAACCAGAAAATGCTACCCATTGATCAACTATCACATCACCGAAACATGCGTGCACATAAGACTAATATATAAGTAAATATTTGCTTTGGCATGACTCAAATTAAATATCTTCACACAGTACAGTTGATAAGGGTATTATTAGCTGACCTATGGTATTAAACAAACGACCAAATGTTTTGCGTTTTTGTTTTCTTTATATCATTAAAGTTAGCGAGTTGTTAGGAAGTAGGAAAAGAAAATAGCGACATGTGCTGATAAAAAATAATTTCATTCCGGAAACATAGCCTTCTCACATAGTGGAAAATAAGGGGAAATGGAATTATGAATTTGAAAGAAGAAGGTGTTATCGGATTGAGGACTAAAACCAGATTTAAAACAAACAGGCATTGGGAAATGAGTTTTCAGAAGATTTTAGTTGCTGCAACTTAAGTCCGTGCTTTTTTAATGTAAGTTCATAATTCCTACATGTATCACCTGACATAGAGCTTAATATTTGAGACATGGTGCATTTCTGAATACATGTTTACAGTTACCTTTTATTTTACTACAGAAATAATTTTTATGTGACATAATTAAATGGTTTTGAATTTATGCTTATTAAATGTTGGAAATGTTGGTGATTTTTTTTGTAATAATGTCAGTTAGTTTCGTTTTGTTACCGTGATTATTAAGTTATACACATATCATTAACTTCTATGAAAGTCATATTAATCCGTTTCTTTCTATTTTATTTTCAGTATGAGGTAAGTACACTTTATTACCATTTTTTTATATAAACATGCACATTTCACAGTCAAATTTATACAACGTAAAAGGATAAATGCAAAACAGCAGGCAAACGGAAGTGAGTGGGTGAAGTAGGAGTAATATATTTATAAATGATATATGCTGTCTAAGCGTACTTTTGACCGTGTTTTTCAGCCAATGAAGTGTTTAAAGTATTACCCGTAATAAACTTACATAAACTATTTCGATCAGTGGCTATTTTTACCAGAGGGGCATCTAGTGCGATCATGAAGTGAGGTATCTAGTGGGATTATAAAACAATTAGTATTAAACTGTATGAAACGATAACGATTATTACTGTGACATATATATCATTGCTGTTCTGCTTTGTTGAAATACGCGTACTCAAACACTCGTCCTTTACCGGGATTATTTGTATAAAAAGGACTCTCTCTAGTGATCTTTAGAACATGAAAGCTAGACTTAAATGAAACTAACGAAAACTCCGCCTTGCAGAAAAGCACTCATAACTTGCTATTGCATTTTTTTATTACTGACTTTAAGTTTTAAATATTCAATTAAATATTAATTCTGAAGGTTTTAGTAATCGATAAACCATGTAATACATTATATTAAAGGTATAAACAACGACCAAACCTTTAAAAATTGTGTTTCATATTAGATTTACATGCATTAACATGACCAAACCTATGTCATTTTTTTTCTTTATTATGTGAGAAAATTAGATTTCCATTGAAATAATACATGTATGCGCGGTGTTAGGATTCTCTGTTCTTTTATTTTAATTTTACATTTATCAGTATTTAGGATTAGTTGTGATATGATTGTATTTACACGTTAATCAAGATGGAGGGAACGATAGGCTGTGTCTTATTCAGTATTTAGATATGATTGTATTTACACGTTAATCAAGATGGAGGGAACGATAGACTGCGTCTTATTCAGTATTTTAGATATGATTGTATTTACACGTAAATCAAGATGGAGGGAACGATAGACTGTGCCTTATTCAGTATTTTAGATATGATTGTATTTACACGTAAATCAAGATGGAGGAAACTATAGACTGCGTCTTATTCAGTATTTTGTATAACGTAAACTCTTTTCCATCAGCTCCGTTTAACTTGTGTTTCTTATTTCTCCGGCCAACATAATTAGGAAGTTGGTACAAAAGAGTTATAAAATCATCGAAATATGTTTATCAAAATTCAAGTAAAATATTTAAATACATTCAGGAAATCTAGCCTCCCCACACAATGGGAAAGAGAGAGAAAATAGAGCGTGAATTTGAAATATGATCTAAATACAACATTCACACAAATAGGCATTTCAAAAAGAGTTTTAGAAATAAAAAAATGCTGCTAGCTTACGTGTTTGATCTTTGTGTTCTTTTACATACAAAACTGACGAGTTGATGGGATGGTTTACAAAGAACAATCTGATATGCAGGATTTATATTTGCAAACCCGCTGTCACAATTCTATTACATTTTGTGTATTATGTTACGCACGTTGTTTTCTCTTTTAGGGCAAACCGATTATTTTGTCCGGGGACCATACGCCGCTGATCACGGATTAGTGTTAATCTGAAAATACCGCATTAAACGTCCCATTTGCATGCCATATTTGGGCATCTATCACAATTTTACAGGACCGGTGTTAACATTGAGTTGCGCACAACCTGGATCTAGGCGGCGAGGGCAAGTTGATACATTTCCATTACTGCACATGAACACGCTCAGTCTAACAGAACCAGCAATGTTTTAATATTGTTACTGTTTGGTGGCTTTTAAAGTCCTTTTTCTATATATTGTTACTTGTTTTTGTTTTTGTATGTTGGATCAAGTATGAAATTTGTGCAAATAAGAACCTGATGATTGCTCTAAGACGGTTATCCCATGGGTTCTGACCTATCTCGAAAAGTTATCGGATGACATGAAATGATTGCGGTGCTGTTTTCTCTGCAGCAAAATATTACAGGCTAGATTTGACTGAGCCTGTTAATGGGAAGTTATGGAACCCTGACTACGCTGTCTAGATATAGCTTGAGCACAAGACCATATTTACACAAGAAAACAGTACCAATTTTGATCCATCCCAAACGATTAATACCAATCAGTGACCAGAAGCATTTTGTCCCCAGATTGAAGAATAGGTTTGCTCTGAACAAGGAAATAATGAGATGATGAGCAGAATCGAATTTTGTCAGTTTGTCAGGAATATAAATTCCGCATGTCAAATGGAACTCCAAACGTAATTAACAAAAGTGAGGAGGTATAATTGTGTTGAGTGAACATAATTCAAAGCTGTGGTTGCTGGGGTACTGACATCACACATAGAATAGCAGGCCGAAAAATTGAAACAAAAGTATTTTAAAGGTAATAATTATATTGAAATAAAAAAAGAACAAGAAACGCCTGGAAAGATAAAAGAGTGATTTTTACTTTTTAAATGCGTAACTAACGTTAAAACAGCCTCTGACTTGTCAAGTATTTACTAAATAAGCTTTATTATTTAAATCATAAGTGAACATGTATAACTTTTTGAGATATGTACGCCGTAAATACGTAGTACTACGACAACTTGTGACCAAATGATACAGTACTGAAAATCACGAAATTGACAAACGGAACGGAGTGGAAATGGAAATGGAACGCTTTTCACTCTTTATGTTTTCAACTTTTTATGTTGAAACGGAAACGCAATGGAAACGGAACGCTATCGAAACGGAAACGCAACGGAGCGCTAAAAACGCTTGGAACGCTTGAAACGGTATAAACGCTATTATAATCGGAGCGCTTGGAACGCTAGAAACGGTAGAAATAGAATAATCGGAACGCTAGAAACGGCACGCTTATTTATAGTAGCGCTTTTACCGTTTCTAGGTCACCCGATTATTAATAGTAACGTTCTAACCGTTTCTTTGTACGAAATTAATTTAAACGAAAATAATAGTTGTCGAAATGACTCTTCGTGGGACTCTTGTCTCAAGTAATGATTAGTCTAAATATTTACCATTATTCAGCGCTGATCGAGCAATTGTTACACATTTATCGAAAGATTAGACATTTCGCTACATGTATATGCATTAGGACCTCTGAAAGATAATTTTTTCACTTGAACTTTATGCGTGCACATTTTTTAATATCTAATAATTTGAAGATGTGTTCTTATTAATTTGTTATATAGCTTTAAAAAGCGATATTGGAGAGATCTAACAAAAGCACGGACGACGCAATATTATTTTGTTTCTTGCGTCTGGGATTCAGAAATGAAAAACGAAATAACATGTTGCAATGGTTTATTTTAATCATAGGAAACCGCATCAACTGCAATTTGGCAAAAAATATTTTCAAGAATTTAACATTCGTCATTAAATCCGACATACAATCAAATTTGGAAAATTTGGAAAAAGTGATCTCCCTTTGAATTAGCAACAGTAGGCACTTTCCCGTCAGTCAAGAAGAGGTTACCTCCCGTGGACATTGTACGATTATTTGTTCAGTTTGTACTGAACAAATATTAAACATGTCCAATGTAACTCTAGAAAGATTGGCCACGTTGTAGTATTGTAACACTGAATTTACACGAGCTTATTTGTATAAAATATTTGTTTCTGAAGTTTCAGTGTCTAAACAAACTACTTTTCGAATTCAACAACTAAACAAAACGCAACAATAGCTCATCGCACTTGCATCTTACTCAGATATTTAAAAAAATATGAAGTGAATTGAAATTAATGTCCCGCGAACGATAGATATCAGTCGTATCGGTGCGCACGCGGGGTTGCATCACCAGAGATAAATATTTTAGCACCTAAATGATTAAGATGTGTTGCTTTATTTTTTATAATTATGTAAAATATTCATAAGGCAATAACTTTACAGTGTTGTTCGAAATACAATGGTAAATATACGTTAAGGCATGCTAATCGTGCAGACAATGTTCTTTAATCACTTTAATCCTGGCGTCAGCTCGAGTCATGTATACGCACGTGTGCCCCGCGCTGGGAATTTGCGGAAACTTAATATGAATCTTAAACTATATCGTTTTTGATCGTGATTAACATTTTTCTGATGTAAAATGTTTAACATTACTCCAAATTACCCATGCAAACTGATGATAATAATTCAATAAATTTATTTAATATGACTTGACATACGTGTAGTGATTATGCTACCATGCTGATATAGGGTCGCTAACAAATATGATTATCTTCTGTTAATTTTATAACAACGTACTTGTTTTTAAATTTACAAATTAATAATTCCAAATCCTGTAAGCGGTTTGAAAATTTTATTACCTATAATATGTAGATATCACTGATAGTTGTCATGGTAACATTTGCCCGAGGCAGATAGTTTATCAAAATTTTAGGGAATTTACATGTACATTATGACATTCTTATTTTGACTCTTCTTTAAGAAACAACTAAATCATAAGCAAGAGTGAATGGATACCACACACAAAGCGCATTTTCTCTCCATCAAACGACGAGAGAGAGAGAGAGAGAGAGAGAGAGAGAGAGAGAGCGCGAGAGAGGGAGAGAGAGAGAAAGAGAGAGACAGACAGACAGAGAGGGGGAGAGAGAGAGACAGAGAGAGACAGAGAGAGATTTTATGATGTTTTAACAAACATGAAAATTCGTAATAGGTATGTATTGTAGGCTGTTTTATTATAAGATTCATTTTTCGGCATAATTCTCATCATCTAAGACATATTTGAGTAATTAAGGACAATTTACATCACTTAATATATACATGTATATGTCTATGCATGTACGATTACGAAACTCATGTTTGTGTGGACTTCCTGAGAAAATCTACAGTCAACCATTCAATGAGTCAAAACACTGCAAAGTATCGCATATGTTGAGGTGAAATAACTTGTATTGATTTTGTCTCTGATAATGGGAAAAATATTTTGTATTGAATTAAAACTTTTTGATGGTTTTCCATATTGCGTATTTTCACCTAAAACAGAAAAACAAACCAATTATTTTTTGTTAAATAAGTAAAATAGTGCAATGAAAATAGATCGTTTTAAGTTGAGTTGTTCTATTTTCTTTTTGTTCTATTTCAAGAATTTAAAAATAATATAAACTTTCAGAACAATAAACCACATTGAACTGTTTGCATAACAGCTATGATAAGAACTACAGAATGATCAAACACAATTCTGTGGTCAGCTAATTTTATGATGGTTTTAAATCAAGTAAATTCATATTGGCCTTCTTGTAAGGCGAATGGTAGTCATATTGGTAGTCATATTGGTCCAACGCCAAAAGCCGAGGGTAACTGCCAGAAGCCCGACAACATGAACAATACGAGTTTATTTGATTAATGGCAATCGTATACAGTCAAACCTGTCTACAAAGACCACTCAGGGGACAGCCCAAAAGTGGTCTTTAAAGGCAGGTGGTCTTTGTTCACTGGTACATGTAAATTTGTTCTTTAAATCAGTCAATGGGGCAAATAAAGTGTGGTCTTTGTCCACAGGTGGTCTCTGTTTACATGTGGTCTTTAGCACAGGTTTGACTGTATTATTAATTTATTAAAATATCCATAGTACATGATTAAAGACAAAACTGCATTAAGACACGAGGTGTCAGCTCTGATTTTACTCATTTAATATCTCGCAATCAGTTTGAGTCAGTCGAGTATCCAATATTTGCTAATAAGGAAAATGTTGATACAAAGGTAGTTCCAATACGAATATAAAATAATTAATACTGATACTATGGCAGAAAACTCGTTCTTGTTCATCAAATTCGAATTTAGATTTATAATCAAAGCAATCTGAATTTTCTTCAAAAACACCATTCAGTTGGTGGAAGTTTTTCGCGTTTTGTTGGCACGGTGTTCCGTTATCTTGGGGTGTAGATTAGTATAGAATTAGGAATGTGTATAAATCACCCGAAGTCAACACCTGTTTTTAATAGTAGAAATGAGGGAGGAAAATTAGTCGTATTATTTATATAAACCAAATACGTATGAAGTAAACATTAAAAATTCACAGTTATGTTTTCTTTCTTAATTACAAAACTAGAAATGGGGACGAACTCTTATGCTTTGAGTGCACAACACTAATTCCAATGGGATTCTAAAATTAAGAACAAGAAGATAAAGATCCTTTTTTCCAGTTTTATATTTTGTTTCACTTAAACAGTTAAACCGTTGTGTTTTATTACAATTTTTATAAAAGATACAATTATAATGAAACATATAATTTTAAGCCATACATGCGATACACATACATATGTATGTAACAAAACCTATGTAATAACGTAAGCTAGTAAATTGTTTAAACAAGTTTTTATTATAATACCAAAACTAAATAACCGACGTTATTACAATCACATTTGTCTAGGAAAAACTGCATCAATTCGCAATACTTAATATGAAGTGTTGTACACAACAACATGTTTGATAATATTAATATATACAGGTAACGGACCTTCCCGTATTAACTATTCAACGTAATATTTCCCGAAAGAAACATAAAATGCTATGCAAACTTCTAAAAATTAATAGTAAATAGCAATAACTGAAAAATCATAATGAATTGAATTCTAGTATTTTGTTAATCACTGGAGGTCGTGAATATGTTTACCAAAACTTGTAAAATAACAATTCAAAAATATATTTTGCATTTAATTTATCAAACACATTATATATGTATATCTATTTGTAAAATAAAAATACTTAAATCGCTAACCTAAAACTAAGAACAAGAAGATAAGATCCTTTTTCAGTAAACGCATTTTGGCAGAAAAACTCGAGACGCTCATATATGTGTCTGTGGAAAATATACAAATATACGCTTTTTAAGTCAAATCTTGTCGACCAGACTATTGTAAGCCTGTAATATTCGGACATATTCGTAAAACTCGAATTCATTATGCTTTATCACATATGCTTCATGCATGTTTATGATAAGCCAATATGTTCGTTCGTGGCGTACGACGCATGCGCACAACATACTGAAATAATTCTATTATTCCTTCAAATACTAAAAAGTTAAGAAATACACTTATTTACAATTAAAAGTTTTATTCAAAAGTGTTTTGTATTTTTAGTAACTTGAAGATAATGTATTAAAATGTCTTACTGTGGATAGTCATATATACATGTAGTCAATTATGAGTAACACATGTTAATAATGTTTTGATGATAATTTATCATGATGATCTATGTAGATCTCAACGAACACAATTGAAATAAATTAACTACTACAAAAAGGTGTCCTACTTCAAACTATCTCAAAGTGGAATATAAGATCTTAAATAAGATCAATTATACGTCATATGTTTTTTGTTTCGTTATTAAATATTTTATCATTTCATTGTTGTGTGTTGTTGTTTTCTTCTGTTACATGATCGGTTGCACAAGTTTGTATGTCGTGTGAGCAACAAGTGATGAATTTTTTTCTAATAATATCCAATATCAAATTAACGGTAGATTCCTGTAGTTTAGTTAAACTACGTAATCATTTGTGTCCTTAAGCCTGGATCCCGGCTAAATTACAAAAGGCTTGGTCGAATTAACTGCCTTATATTATTTATGCGGTTATCTAAGGCCTATAACTAGATCATTCAGGGTTCAGAAAGACAAAAGAGAAGCTTTTGATTATTTTGGAATATTGGATCAACTTAATATATTAGGTATTCAGTGTCAATTAATTTGTTGACAATTCGTTCCAATATTTTGATAATAGGATTTGAAAACAAGTTTTTTTTGAAAATTTATTTCCTAAACTAATCAAATTAGCTAAATAATACTAAATAGTTTCTTATTTATTACTAAATGGAGTTATAATTAAAAATAGTAATTGAACAGACAAAGCGCCAAAAAAATATCCGTGCACCATGTCAACTGATGTTGCCTCTACATTGGAGCGAGCACGCGCATAGCCTTGAAATTACGAGAACGCAACCGATTGACCTAGCCGGGACAACCCCAAAATGGGTTGATGGGATAGCCCTGATCGCACTGCATGACAACGGTAACGGATTAATTTAATTTACTGACTATTTGTAAGGGAAACTTTTTACGTCCGCCACACTGCACATATAGCGCTACTGTGAATTTCAGATATTTTTCCCTCTACCTGGGAGCGAACATGCACCGTCACGGCGACAGCGCATAGCCTTGCAATTCCGACAACGCAATGGAATGAGTGATCCCAAAAAATGTAGATCGGATAGCCCTGAGATACCTTATCATCACTGTATGATATCGGTAACGGATTAATTTACTGATAACAGTACTGACAGCAAGGGTCTAAGTCAATTTTGTTTTTAGATAATGTCTTCATGATATGTAATATTAAACGAACATAATACCTGATTCAATTCGACTGATAATGCCATTATCTGAGACAAGGTAGCGTGTTGCAGAATAAAAAAAATCATTCAAACAATGGATCCGATATAGGCATAAACAACAAATAGACTTATCCATGATTGCTATTTGACATGGCGGAGTTCCTGGCTTTTATAAAACACATTTTAATATTATACAGTTATTTCATGGATGTGTGGGAAACAGTCAAAATTGTTGTCCCAAGTTATCAGGGATGACTTTTGAACTGTTGCCCGAGGCCGAACACATCCATGAAATAACTGTTTTATTACCTAATGCCTTCACTTTATAGATAAAACAATATAATCCATAAATATTTCAACTGTATTTTCAAGTAGATTGTTTAATTCGTCCTCAGATATATCTTGGAAACGGGTTGACATCTTTTATTTCGAAAAACCAGACGAGATTTCGGTTGTTTACAATGGTGTCCTGTAGACGCTTGATTAGCTAAAAACCGCTACCGTACCTTGGATTGAACTACCAAAATTTACCGAATAGTGGCGGACGATGCGTTTACGGATATACCCGAAGACGGGGAGGGCAACAGTTAAAAATGTTGACCAGTCAACAGTTCACTGCGTCGCTGCGCATGTGTGGTAATTTTTGCTGCCTGATTAAACAGTTGAAAATAACGAATTAGTATTTATTGAAGGCATTAGGTAATAAAATATAATGCATAATACTGAGTTTCTCATCGACGACCTTTTTATTATCTCACAGTGTTTTCTCGGGCCATTTCTGTCATTGTCAAATATTTTTGGCTTATTAGTAAATATGGTAAAATTGCCTCACTCTTATTGGGATAGAAATAACAGTCTGATATTGTATACTGAAATTGATATGAAAATTAAGTCAGAGTTTCAGAAGCATTCAAAAGTATTTCGGTATGGAAGGATATCAATGTATTTGATATACAGGTATAACGACGTAATTCTTATCATAATATGCAGTTGAGAAATAATTCAAGACCATAATTTATATAGTTAGTACAGTGTATACGATAACTAGTTATATCATTCCATCTACCGTTTTATTTATTTAATATGATGAAGTGTTTTTTTGTAATGGAAACGGGTTTGTGTTTAATAATGACAGTTAGTTTCCTTTCTGTTTTTCGTTATTATTTACTTCTTAATATACTTATCATTAACTTTACTTCAACAGTATACAACTTAAAAAGTGAAATAAAACACAGTAAGCAAACGGAATGTGGAGAAGTGGAGGTATCACGTTTATAAACGACACAGGTTCAAGTCGAACTAGAAGCGTCAAATAGAATGTGAAAATGCCTACTCACTTCAACCAGAACATGCTACCCATTAAACAATTATCACATCACCGAAACATGCGTGCACATAAGACTGATATATAAGTAAATAATTGCTTTTGCATGACTCAAATATAATATCTTAAGTACAGTTGGTAAGGGTATTAATACCTGGCCAATGGTATTAAACAAACGACCAAATTATTTGTGTTTAGTTTTGTCTATACCATCATAGTTAGTTAGTTGGTAGAAAGTAGGAAAAGAAAAGAGCGACATGTGCTAATCAAAAATAATTTCATTCCGGAAACATAGCCGCCCCACATAGTGGAAAATTCGATAGAAAATGAATCATGAATTTGAAATAAGATCTGTTTAAAGGATTGAGGACTAAAACCAGATTTAAAACAAACAAGCATTTAGAATTGAGTTTTCAGAATCTTTTAGATGCTGCAATTTAACTCCGTGCTTGTTGATATGTAACTTCGTAATTCCTACATGTATCACCCGACATAGAGCTTAATATTTGAGACATGGTACATATCTGAATACATGTATACAGTTACTTTTTATTTCACTACAGAAACCGTTTTTATGTGACATAATTAAATGGTTTTGAATTTATGCTTATTTAAACATAGGGTGTTGAAAATGTTGGTGATTGGGTTGTTTTAATGTCAGTTAGTTTCGTTTTGTTACCGTTATAATTAACACATACACTTATCATTAACTTCTGTGAGAGTCATATTAATCTGCTTCTTTGTATTTTATTTTCAGTATGGGGTAAGTACACTTTATTTCCATGATTTAAATAAACATGCAAATTTAAAAGTCAAAATCATACGACGTAAAAGGTTAAATGCAACACAGCAAACAAACGGAAGTGAGTGGGTGAAGTAGGAGTAATATATTTATAAATGATATAGATTCAAAACAAAACAGAAGCGCCAATGTGAAATGCCTAGTAGACTCGCAAACACCAGAACATGTTACATAATGTGTCACCATTACACCACCAAAATATATGTATGAAAATAAGGTTGATACATTATATAAGTTAATATTTTGAATGGATTACAATGAATTATATTCAGTAAAATTGGTATAAGATAGCTGAGGCAATGGATAAAATAAACGAAACCATTCTTTGCATTTTTCGGTTTTAGCTGTCTAAGCTTGCTTTTAGAATTGTTTTTCAACCAATGAAGTGTTAAAAGTAATACCCGTATTCAATTATCATGCAGAAGTAAACTATTTCGATCAGTGGCATCTATAATGCCAGAGAGGCATCAAGTGCGATTATGAAGAGGGGTATCTAATGGGATTACAAAACATTTAGTATATTAAATAATAAACTAAGTATAAACTGTTTGAAACGATTATTACTGTGACTTATATATCTTTGTTGTTCTGCTTTAGTTCAAATAAGCGTACTCGAACACTCCTCGTATACCGGGATTATTTGTCTAAAAAAGGACTCTCTAGTGATCTTTAGAATATGAAAGCTAGAGTTAAGTGAAACTAACGAAAACTCCGCCTTGCAGAAAAAATGGATGGACCCTTCAATGCGGTATATTCAGAATAGTACCAGTCAGTGATCAGTAGCATATTGTCCCCAGATGATTGCTCAGAAAATGGAAACAATGAGATGGGCAGAATCGAATTTTGACAGGAATATTAATCCTGCATGTCAAATAGAACGCTAAACGTAAATTAAGAAATTGAGGAGGAATGTTCTTTGGTTGACTGTACACCCAAAGCTGTGGTAGCTGGGGTACTGACATCACCCATACAAAGCAGGCCGAAAAATGGAAACAGAATTGTTTTAGAAGGTTATATTAACAGTTATACGAATCATGCTGAACGTCTCCAATGAACATAATTGATAACAACACTGATTGAAAATACGGAGATACCGTTTTCCAGCCGCCATAAGGCACATACACTTATTTACATAAATGGTGAGGCACTTTGAAAGCTACCGAACAATGCAGGTTAGGTTTGATTGAAAGTACACAGTAGTTATTAAACAAAATAAGAACAATGAACTCCTCTTGAATCATAGGTAAAAATGTGTTTAACTACTTTCGTAATTTAAGTTTAAGTGTTACTCGTGAGATGTGTACGCTGCAAACACGTACTAGGTAAATTTGTGATCAAAATTATGTGATACAAATTGTAAAACGATGGAATATTGTTGAGAAAAGTACGACATGCATTCTATAGGTGCTATATTAAATTTATAATAACAAAAACAAAAGACAAGATGTATCTGAATGATGATGTTCTTTTCTAATCAGTGTCTCTTAAATGAAAGTCTATTCTAGAAGTATACTCCTATATAACATCATGTTTCTCTACAAAAAGCATTCGACATATCCCAATGATAAGTCATGTAAAAAATACACAAGCCTATTGATAGACATATCTTATTCAATCCTTATAGTAGTTCACAGTTGATTATTAATAAGAGGAATCTGCACCATTGACGTTATGTACAATCATTATGACACTTGTTACTGTTGTATCTTTTAGAATGGGACAATAACGAAGGTTCACACTGACGGGTATGTTGACGTTCAGTGGGATAGAATCGGCTTACGTGAGCGGATTATGCTGGGGCCGGAGGATGTTTCACATTAGACTCCTTAGATAACTGATACTGTTCGTGAAAATGTCCATTGACAACAACTTTTCAAATTGGTATCTAGAATCATGCAACTATAAGAACTAGTGGTTCCAATATTTGAACATTTCTTCTTTTATCTTAAGTATTTATCATACGTTTTGGTAAAAAACAGGACTCACTAAAACGTATCTAGAATCATGCAACTAATAAGAACTATAGGTTTCAATATTTGAACATTTCTTCTTTTATTTTAAGTTTTTATCATACGTTTTGGTAAAAAACAGGACTCACTAAAACGTATAGTTTATAGTTTGACTTGCACACTACTCATAAGTATTAAACCTGGTTTACATATTACATGTACATGTTTGTATAATAATTCAAACATCATATTGCTGTTAGTTTTGTCTCGGTTTTTATTTTATTTGGCTAGAAAATGAATCAATGTAAATATGTTTTGTTTTTTTTGAAATATTTATTTGTTTGTTTAGAATCGTAGTTAAAAATATTGTCTTTAAATATAAATAATTATGTGATTTATAAGCCTATCACTTTTGGAAACCTTTTATAAAGAATAATCGTAACATTTTCACAGTTACTTTCAGTTACTAAACTGAAAATATGCATGAGTTATGAACCATGTATGACAATTATACATTGAACGTCGTTATTTAGTGCGAATGACACAACTCGAAAATATATAAACTTGTCTTGTTCTGAACCATGTATTTTAATCATACAGTGTATATGTATGCCCCTATCAAATACAAACACCAATCAGCAAATTCTAGTCTTTTCTGTCAGTGAAACAACAACAACAAAGTTAACATAAGATTTTTTTTATTTTAGGTGCGAACCTGAATTTAAACAATTCAACTGTAATCGATGCAAGGAAGATTCTTTTGCATGACAGTATTTTTAAAACTGATACTGTTAAATAAAATTTGAATTCAATTTGACAGACCATGGAAAGTATCATATTTCGGATAATAGGCAGATATATACATGGGCTTTCATAGTGTGTCAATATATAAATAAGTTTCTTGTATTCTTCTCAAAGGTTTTGGGGTGGATTTTTTCCCGAAACGCGTTTGTCAAAAATCATTTTATCATTTTGTATGGTAAATGGTTTGTCGCGACGAGATGCTTTTGGAATTTTTCCCCAATTAGTTTTAATATCTGACGTTATTTTAATATTTTAATTCAAAATTTGCAGAATTTTGCTACCAGGAACAGATGTCTGCATGTTTTATTCATAATTAAGTGTAACAAAATATACAAAAAAAATATTATACAAAATTTAAATTGTGTCTTATTTACTATAGGGGAAGGATCTGGAATTTCACAAATATCAAAACAAGAGGATTGTTTCCTTTTTTGTTTTTAATTAAGCGATTTATTTTTAAAATGCGTTGGGATCTTTGCGCAATATTTTCATTTTTCTTATAGATTTTTATACTAGATACCTAATTTTCAACAACTTTTAAATAAACCATCGTTGAGATGTGATGAAATTTCTGGGTCCTTTTGTGTTTCTTAGTTGAAAGAGTATGTTCCACTGTTGTTTATTGAATGGATTTAATAAATTATCATTGTAAAGAATGAGTTCTTATTAAAGTAAATATTTATATGTAGTGTGATGAGTATTTTCTGTTTGTCAAGAAACAGCTTTGTTTAACTGATTGTGTCCTTTTATTAACCTTTTAGAAAAAAAGTGTACTTTGCAAGATAAAAGCTGTAAAGCATCTTCAACTTCACATGCTGAAGAAGAAGACTACCACGTCTCATGTTTTTGCACTGCAGAATCGAAAGTGAGAAACTTTCGTGTAAGCTTTTGCAGTTTACAATTGGTGAACATGTCGCATATATTTGACACATACATGTACACAATTAATGAACTCTACCTCAAAGCCTTCAAAATGATATATTCACCCTTCAACTTCATTATCTACGATGAAGTCTCATTCATCTAACGTAATATTCTTGATGGTACATGTATACACTGTGACGTATTACTTGAAGAAACGTGGCCAAAGCAAAACATGCTTACAATATATTGGACGGTGCACAATGTTTTGACGGGTGACGTCAACGAGCACACACTTTTGGCCACAAGTTTCTGCAAAAAAGTGTCGTCATTCAAATTGTCGTCAATGTGGCTGTTTCAACAGCCATTCGAAAAAGCTGTAATGTCATTAATTCGTCTAATAATTTCTGTGATAGTGAGAGTATTTATGAGTGTAAATATAAGTGTTGAATCGCTATTTGATGGTTTTTATTTGGTGTATGAATGCAGCAAATTCACTTTTTTTTAGTTTCAAGAATTCTTGCTGCAGACTTCCGCGTTGTTCTTGTACTGGTTAGATAAACTCAAAGATTTTTATTACACAAAAGAGTTTCATTACACAGAAAGATATCACCAAAATCAGCAACATAGACTTATCCTCTGCAGCTTTGCGTAACTGCACCTCTACTGCCCAACGTCGTACTCTCTTGTACCATTTTATCCATAAAAAATTGACTTAGAAATTCCAAAATGGCGGCATTTTTGTTTTAAAAAATAAGTGATTCTATTCATATTGGACCAGTTCATTATCCAATCAGAATAATGCAATCTCATATTGGTCCAGTAAAACCTGTATTGGCCCAGGTTATCTCGTATCGGCTCAGTTGAGGTTTCATATGGATTGAGTGCAACCCATATTAAGTTGGACTGAATTGTACTTATTGTGTCAATATTATTTTAGTTAATTAATATTATTCTATAACTGTATTGAACGTTTAAGGGTTTCCATGTGGATAAAAGTAGACATAAAAAAGCATTTCTGCTGTGTTTCATTTTTATCATAATTATATCAATGTTAATTTAACGACAATACAAGTGTTTTTAATTCTTCATTGCCAGATGCATCTTAATAACTACCTTTGTCCAAATCATAGATAACTGTTAAAAGAGAAAACTGTTCTTTGCTTTAAAAAGAAAGGTTACCAACATGATATTTTACAGCGCTCAGCAGGCCTTGCGATTAACCCATCTACAGTTGATCATTATGCTTACCTCTTTGATTGCACGACGGTGGCAGAGTTTATATGGAAATCTTTTCTTAAAAGAACCTAGAAGCTCGATTCGTTTCTTTTTTCACTGTCATCGTGTTCTTGCTGATTTTACTCCAGTAGCTCTGGTCTCGGTAAGATCATCGAGTACCCGCCCTTTGGCATTGCAATGCTAATAACTTCTTATGTTTTTTATGTTTGTGTGCTTTTGCATGCAACATTATTGAGCCGATGGGTGGGTTTGAGTTATTCCACCAAGACAACTTGTACTTGTTTTGTGATACGAGAAACTGTTGGGGCAAATGTGAGGTTGGTGCACCCAAGAACCTGGTTTAAACCCCCAGTGGCAAATTGTTTTGCCACTGACCGTTCCAAGGCGGTAACCCCTCTGGTTCTCACTTTCGTTAATTGTTTGTGGCGTCCATATTGAAATTGATTATTGTAATACCATGCTCTTTTTTCATCTCTACTATTTGGCTGTGTGGGGAGGCTGTGTCTGCTGGATGTGGCCATCCCTGATATGCATATTTCACTTTTTTGTTTTATTATTGTCCATATCATTCATTAAGTTTGATAATCAATAAACCTACTAACCTTGTTATCAGCTGTGTAACTATTTTATGTATTTATTTTTGATAGGCATTGCCAGCGAATCAGAAAACTAACTCTATATCAATTATTTATTTTATTAAAGGACACAAATATTTTCAACTATAGTATGACTATTCCGATAAGGACGACCAGCACAAGACATGCAGCATACAGAACTCCTATATAAAGACGTACCAATACAGAAAATGAAAACAATTTTAATTCAGATATTTTTCATTCAAAATGATATAATTTTTCTTCAGTTTCAGTTCAGAACCATGTGGCTTTTATGGCAGAACTTTCTACCAACGTCACTGATCCAGCCATAGACTTCACTATTGTATTCGACAAGATGTATACAAGCGTGGGTCAGGGATACAGTCATCACTCCGGGAGATTTACAGCCCAATTCAGTGGAGATTACTCATTCAATCTAGTCGCCTCTTCCAAAAAAAGACTGCTACAGACTGGGTAAATTGTAAAGGTAATTATCGTAAAGACTTTTTAGGCGGCGTTGACAGTAATATGCGTTTCCATTGCTGCCACAAAATAGGCTAAATTCACCCGAACCACCAATATTGACATATTTGTTGTGTTTGGTAGCTTTCGGAGTTTCCTTTTCATATTATTTTGAAGGGAAAGTCTTTCAGAACGGTATTTTGAAACTCCTATAAAATCCCTTGTTGACTTCCTCAGAACTTAACATTTGAAAACAGCGACCGTTAGCTAAATCGCATATGGTGTCATTCGCAAAGGCCGGAGTAGAAGTACATCGGTAAAGTACTCAACATGCATCAGGTGTTGAGAATAACGCCAACGCACTTATATGTGCAACGTTTAAGCGCTATATGTGACGTAACGTCACTTCCGTTGTTTTTGCTTTATAGATGCGATTAGACTTACGTATAATTAAAAGGATCAACCTGGAGTAGTACTTATCATTCTCTCTTACATTTACATTTTGGTGTCGTGACTAGAATCAAGCAACATGAATCTACAGAAACTAATTTCTTTACGTGATGGCCATAAGAACCTTATTAACCACCATTTAGAGAAAATTTGGGACGCTAAAGAAAATGGTAGGCTGCGAGAGTTCAACGCCATACTCGCCGTGTTGCAGGAGAAAGTGAAGTTATTGGACGGCCTCAATGAGAAAGTTCTCCACCAAACAGAAGCAGACGGCGTCGAGGAAGAAATGATGGCGGCAGGAGATTACAGCCTTAATCTTCTGGAAATACAGATGAGCGAGTTGCGGAAATTCCGAAGTCGAGGGGAACAGAGTTTGAGTTTTGAAGGCGGAGCGACGCCACCTACACCTACAAGTTCCCAGTCTACATCTTCTGATCATACAAATGGTATACCACTTAATTCAAGAATCCAAACTGTAAGTGATTTATCATTTAATTCGTCCAACTCATCCCAATTTCATAGACTACCAAAGCTTTCTTTCCCAACATTTAATGGTGATATTCTGAAATGGCAGAGTTTCTGGGATACATTTGAATTACTATTCATTTTAACAGCAGTCTTACAGATGTTCAGAAATTTAATTATTTGAGATGTCAGACAGAAGGCGAGGCCGCTAGAACCATTGAAGGATTTGCTCTGACAAATGCAAATTACGTAAAAGCTCTTGAACTTTTGAAAGAGAGGTTCGGCCAAAAACATAAAATAATATCATGTACTATGCAAGCCTTATTAAAATACCCTACACAGCCTTAGACAGTTTTATGACCGTATGGAAAATCACATTCGAAGTTTAGAATCGTTAGGCCAATGACAAGAATCATATGGTAACTAGTTTGCTAGTACCAATCATTATTGACAAATTACCCAGTAAAATTAGACAGCATTTAGCCCGAGACCACGGAGACAACAACTGGATTCTACAAGATCTGAGACATGCATTAAGCAGAGAGATCAACATTATTGATGCGGGGATAAAAACTACATACCCGGACACAGATTACTGAAATTACCACTCTACCGCGTCTTTTCATACTGGTACCAGACGTAATATGCAACCACCAAGACCTGATGCACGCATTCAGAGGAATCAACAACATGAGGTTAAATGTGCATTTTGCAGCGAAATACACTTATCTTGTAACTGTATGAAATACCCGGATGTAGAAACCAGATTAAACATTGTGAAAAGGAAACAATTGTGTTTTAATTGTCTCGGTGCACATCCAGTCTCTCAATGCAAGTCAAAGAAACGATGTCAAAAGTGCCACAAGAAACATCACACTAGCATTTGCCGTATCGAGAGCCATAGCCCGCATATAACGACCACCTCTGCAACAGAACCAGAAACAGCCGTGTTTCTTTCCACAAAAAAGAAGACAGACACAAGTGTCTTACTTAAGACCGCGATATCAACAGTTTGTTACAGAGATATACATGCAGAAGCACATATCCTATTTGACGAAGGAGCGCAGACATCTTTTATAACTCAGGTATTAGTAGACGAGTTACAGTTATTTAGAGGTGAGAAAGAAGCCGTGTACCTATCAGCGTTTGGAAGCACCGGAAGTAAAGTACAATACCTTGAACGTGCAACAGTAAACCTGAAGACTGATGCAGGAAAGTACATCCCGTTTCACGTACTTGTAGTGCCGACCATAGCAGCATCCGTCTGTATCCGGTCCCTAAATAAAGTGACAGAACTACCATACCTTCGTGGCATCAAACTTGCGCACCCAGTCTCTGGTGAAGATACTTTCTGCATTTCACTTCTAATCGGCGCAGACCACTATTGGGATGTTATTGAAAATCACATTATAAGAATAAATGGACCAACCGTAGTAAAATCTCAAATTGGATATCTTTTACCAGGACCGATGAGCAATGCTGCTTCAACAAAGAAATCCAACAAACATATACTGAACGTTATTACATCAAGGAATCCGGTAGAAAGCACATTAGAACGCTTCTGGACTCTAGAAAGTATGGGTGTGAATCATGAAACAGCCACTGAAACAAAGAAAGACGAGTTACGTCATTATCAGCAGACGTCAATCGAATATACGGACGGCAAAAAATACACAGCAATGTTGCCTTGGAATGATGACCATCCTCCACTTCCGGATAATTACGATGTAACAAAACGAAGGACAGAAAGCACAATTAGACGTCTAAGAAAGGACCATACGCTACTTAAGACATGCGGGGATATCATTTCCGATCATGAACGACGAGGCTTCATAGAACATGTACCTGACAACCAGTCTACTTCCTGTAAAATCCACTACATTCCCTACCACCCAGTTCAGAAAAAGTCCTCTACAACACCGGTAAGAATTGTGACTGTAGTTGTCACCAGTCTTACAATCATCCAGGCCTAAACGATTGTCTTCAATCAACGCTACTTGTCATTAACAACCTATCTACACTTCTTGTGAGATTTAGGATGAAAAAAAAACGCAGTAACAGCTGACATTGAAAAAGCATTTTTACACCCGAGTGACCAAAATGTGACACGTTTCCTATGGTTAAGTGACCCGTCGAACCCAAATAGCCCCCACACTGGAGACGATAGTGACAGAAATAGAGGCAATTCTGAATGATCGTCCTGTAACCTATGTTTCATCAGAATTTTATGATCCAGAACCGCTGACCCCAGTCCACTTGTTATATGGACGTTAAATGACGTCACTGATCTAACATGACGTCGTATTAGAGGGCATGGACTTGAGCTGCTCTGCTTTGCTGAAACGTGACAAGGTTGTCACTCATACTTTAAATCAGTTCTGGAACAGATGGCGAACAGAATATCTAATTGCGTTAAGAGAACAACACCGCAGTACCGGAAGTAATAACCAGAGGATTCGAGCCGGTGATGTGGTCCTTATCCATGATGATGGTCCGCGTATACCCTGGAAGTTGACCGTGGTAGAAGAATTGATCCACGGAAATGATGGATTATGCCGTTGCGCAACAGTGAGAACGACCAGTGGACTGACCTCACGACCTATCGACCTATCGTGAAACTTTATCCCCTTGAAGTTAATGAAACTTACTCATTATTTTCTCTATGACAGTGTTTAACTTACGTGAGACGCAAACGCACTTATAATTATGCTCATTATTCTCTCTTACATTTACATAAGGTAATAGCCTATAGGGAACACCAAATCTTTTTATTTAAGTCGTAATTGTTATAGCCCGTTAAGTTCAGGGCGTAATTAGCCCTCTTTCATTGATTCATATTGTACCAGGACCGGCACCCTTCCATAAGTGTTTGAAAACAAAACTTGATCTGGTGGGGGAGTTTTAGTGCGAACAGGTGTTCTCAAATGTCATTTAGGAAATAAACGACAAGGAACATTTCATGTAAGCATGAACATAAGTAAAGTACGCATACTGTAAATAAGTATGGCATAAGTAAAGTTCCTTAAGTTTATTGTTTTGTTAAAAGAGGCAAGTTGATTGGAAAGCAGGTTTTCCCAATAACCATTCTCAGACAATCGGCTTTCGGCGTTTCACAATCGATTCGGTTAGGAGGGGCCTAAAGAGACAATCCTGTCTGAAACGGCGATGTTTTGCGACATCGAGTTCGGAAAAGTCTTCGGCAGTAGCCGAAACGTTCTCCGGCACTAATCGGAATTGGTTGTAGCAAACATGTTTAATCGTTATTTTTTACATTACTCTAAAATATTGTTATCGATTTCTTCAAAGAAGAAACATTTTTTTTACAAAAAGTAACTTGTAATGTTTTAAATAAAAAAATATTTGCCAAAAGTTTGTTATCCCAAAGCGTGACGTCATTTTCCCGGTAATACCAAAATGGCGGACAGAGCTAGCAATGGTAGATTTGTGAAAAAAAGTAAAACATCAGAAATATTTAAAGTAAACAAAATGATCATAATTACTTTTCTTTTTTCTTTATCAATTTTGTTATAAACACCGACACTCTTCCAAGACCTTCAAGCCGTACATCGTGGAAAGATGGTCGAAGAATAATTGACCTGATTTTGTTGTTATTTTTTTTTGCAGAAAAACATGGAATATGACAATTTAAAAGCTTATATTTAAAAAACTACATGGTGAAAGTCTGTAATAATTTGCAACATGATTGATATTGCAAATTTTGGTATGCAGTTTATAAATGTACTGGTATAGATGTATTTTCAAAGTATAATCATCTAAATCTTAGTAATTAAGTGATATAAATGTGTTGTTTTTAATGTTTAGGCTAATGCCTAACAAGTAACACCATTGGTGCTAAAATATATTATAGTTTTGAATCCCAAAATAAGATTTTTTAGCAATACCCACTTGTGAAAAATGGACCTGGGACGACGTGAGGGGGTCACCCTATTCATATGCGATTTTTTCCTAAATGGGATGGTGAAATTGTTTCATATTTCATATTTACATTTGATATATGATGTTAATCACTATGGACATGCTTATTTAAGAATAAATAATAACATTTTTAGGCCCCTCTTTCAGACAATGGAATACTATTATGTGATATATATTTTAACTATTTGCTTCTCTAGTATAAGTCTTCATTAAAAATGTTTTTCATTACAGTTGCATTTGTTCGTAATGAAGAATTCAGAGCAGATTGGCTACATATGCTACATATTTCTGGACGATATATCCTACCACTGGTTGCAGAGCTCGATCAGCGTAGTTACTCCCCTTTCAGTTGGAGACCAAGTTTGTGTAAAGATAGGGAGAAAACGTGGAGTGAGTATAGTTGCGGGGGGGTCGTTTTCATACAGCCTTCATCGGGTTTCTCATTCACGAAATATAACCATGTGAACTGTTGTAAACTTCTAAAATCGAAGAATGCGGACAACTTGTGGTATACAACAAGCGTCCTTTCAAATGTTGCAGACTGCTTTGCGAACAAATCTATTTATTCGACCAAAAGCATGCAAGAGGTGCAGAGAAGCAATGATACGAAAATGACGGAGTCTATTATTTTTAAATCCAAACACAATTTACGAACATTTGGTAAAAAATATTGATTACTTTTTTATTGTGAACTGTTTATTGGAAACTATCTTACACCATATTGATCTGAATCCTTGGTTTCTAAAAAAAATTTAGGAACATAATGCAATTGTGAAAACAAAACTGTTGCTTGTCGAATGTAAAATAAAAGCAAAAAAAACACAAAGAAATCGTAGTATAGCTAAGCTAAGCCCAGTAAAAATGATGTTGCCCCTACAGGAGATCGAACCCGTAAGGCGACAACGCCTAGCCATGCGATGACAAATAAGCTAGACACTTTACGAGACACTTTACGTAATCTATGCGCGATCTTGTCGTTTTGACCAATAAAGTACAATAAATGTCGTTAGAGACAGACGGGCAAAATATCATTTCGTCTATATGTTTTTACTGTATAAAGCTTTGGTCAAACACTGAGCCATTCCGTTGACAATAATCAATTATCAATACTAAGTATGAACTCTTTTTAAGCGACACTTACATAATCTTTATCGATTATTTTGTATTTCACTAAAGTTTGTTTCCAAGTCTCAAGTTATCGAATCACAATTTTCCTCAGTTGCAGTTTAAAACCACCAAGGTATTTCTCCGCCGGTATTTATGGAGACTTGATTTATAAACTAAAAAAAAACATGTCAATGTTAGTTATCCATATTATTCGTTGAACCATCTGTAAAAGAAAGATTGCCGCCATGATATTCTACAGCGATCTGCATACTTGGTGATTAACCCATCTACAGTTGATCGTTATGCGTACTGCTTTGGTTGCACGACAGTGGCAGGGGTTTGATAGTTTATGAAGGTTTATCAGAAATCTCCATAAAGAATCTAGAAGCTCGATATGTTTCTTTTTTTTCCATGTCGTAGTGTTCTTGCTGATTTAAATCCTTGGGCTTTGGCCTCAGTAATGTCACCCACCTTTTTGCATGACAATGACAGTAATTTCATATGAATTATATGTTTGTTTGTTGTTGCCAGTGTGAGATTGGTGCACTGACCTTTCCAGGAAAAGGAGATAACTCCAAGGATTCCTATTTTCGTTAATTGATTGTAGTGTCTTATTTGAAATGGATCATCTAATAAAACCATGCTCTGTGCCCAAGGTTATAAAAGTGAGCATGGAAACCAGTCTCAAATCTCAAGCATCTGATTGGCTGAAATGGCGACTGGTCGCCATTTCAGCCAATCAGATGCTTGAGATTTGGGCTAGTTTCCAATCTCAGTTTTATAACCTTCAGCCCAACTCTCTTTTCCTCGACACATTTTGGTTGTATAAGGCTGCTTTTTGATCATTTTAGACCACGTTTAATGACTTCACGAGGACAGTTGGATGCGCTTTTGCAAAATTTTCAGAGTCATCAGATAAATTATTTTCTTATAATCGCATGAATGGTTTTATCATTGAGCAGCTTAAATCCGCAAAATTGATACAACTCGTCAGATTAATAATTCAGTAATGGACATTGTAGTTTTCCGATTCTGTATTTTTGCAGCTTCTGGAAGTTTCTTCGTTCTAAAAGGGCAGATTTTATACCGCAATATTTTCACAAATTTTAATTTGATGACTCCAAAGACACTCTTTCCTTAAAAATAATCTTTGATTTCAATTAGCTTTACAAATGAAAATAAGTTGTTAAATTCCGACTCTAAATCAGTAATATTTGAGACAATACAATATTAATATAGTTCAAGCAGATTAACAGTGTTGTTACAGATCATAAGGACACTAAATCAAAACTGGGGTGGGGGGGTAATATAGCACGATTTATCTTGTGAAGTTTAGTAACACCCACGCTCAGCTTGTGATTGATTTCGTGAAAATAAAAATAACATAACGACATTTTATTAACACTTACCTCCCATACCCCTCACATATCTTACAAAGAATCAGACCCATGCCACTGTGTGTGAAGCTACTTTTCAGCTACAACGCGAATCAAGCTGAAAGTTCGGAACTAAATTTTTGGATATTATTACCAAAGTTACATAGGAGGTAAATTAAATTTATATTTAAAAGAAAACAGATATTCACTGGAAATGTTTCGAATAACTTATTGTACATATCTAGTTTCTCTGAAACAAAAAAACACGGTTTTCCCTAGGTCAAAAAAGAAAACTTTTAAAAGGAAAAATGCAGTTTAATCAAACTTTTACACAATCAATGCTATAAGTGAATGATTGTTGTACATACTTTTTAAAAAGGTAGAACATTAATGAAAAATAATTAGACCTAAAATACCTTACAAGTTTTAGCTTTCCAAAAAGCTAGTCGGTCATTAGCACATCCTTTTAACAAGACGGCAGAAAAGATTGAATTTTAAGCCACTTCTATTGTATGCCATACAAAAATGTAAGTTTACTTAAAGTTATTTCCTCTTTCGAATGAGATTTATTGAAGCTGGTGATAAATCTAACCCTGTTTGCGAACAAGTTAATAATTTACTTGGAAGTAAACCAAAATGGAAAAGTTTGTCAAACAGTATTTTGTGTCAGAAAGTGTTAGAAAGCAACGATTATCAAGCTGTAAATATATATCAAAAGCTACAGAATATGTAAAAAAAAACAAAGTTTTTTCACAGTCATAGGGTGGGAGAGAAAAACGTTAACAGTCTGTAAGGGACTCACAGGTATGATAAAATTGCTCTTTCTGATCTAGAACAATATCGTTAGAATGTTGGTATTCACTTAGTATGTCTCATGACTTCGAATAACAACCTAACGCATTGAATTCAAATTCGCAAAAAGTATGCACTACAGCGCCGTCTTTTTTTGTTAAAAGGTTATGCTAATAACCGACTAGCTTTTTGGAAAGCAAAATTTTGTATTGTCTATTATTGACAGTTTCATGACCCGATTTGATACTTCTGCAAAAGTATGTGTGTTCGCATGTTCCAAGGTTTATTTTGTTGATTCAAAACCAAATTAAAACAAAGTAAAGCTTAAACTTGTCATGCTTGTAGTGTCTATTATTTTCAGTTTCATAACCCGATTAAAGATTTCTGCAAAACTGTGTGTTCTGATATTCCAAAGATAATTTTTACATTCAAAACCTTATCAAAACTTTAGCAACCAGTTGATTAGTGGCAAAATGCAAGATAACAGTTAAGGAAAATTATCAAGAAAGTACCGACGGATGTATCCATACCGAGCTATCTAAACCATGTGAAACATTCCCTGGGATACCCCTGATCCCCGAGTTGCACAAAATGCTGCACAGGTTCGTAGATTCGTGGTCAGCAAAATAAGTAGCCAATCTCTTTTCATTGTTCTCTACACATTTTTTTGCTTTGGTTTAATAAATTTATAAGCTGTACATCTTATTTATCATACACAGTGTACATTTACTAGACAAATTCCATGTACATGTATATGTTTATTTATCGTTGTCGGAAAGATCTTTATGAGTAATAAGCCTAGCTGATAAGAAGCTTGAAGAAGGATTTAAGAATAGGTACAGACTCCAAATGTGACGTCCTTCAACAGCCAATACGAGGCCTCTAGGATTTTATAGATAACGACTGAGAAAGAGTCTATCCATAAATAACGACTGAGTAAGAGTCTAATTATCTAAATTATCCGTTCCGTCTGGAACGTGATCTTTGCTTTACATCACTGTTAACCGGCGTTCAGGTAGAAAGCTCAAGTTTGGTCGATTATAATGTGTCGGTCATCAGGATGACCGACAATTTAATTCTATATGTAATTTATCACAATTATAGCCAGTGTTTTTCCTTCGATATCTACTGTCATGTAATGGTTGCACTGCCCCCACAGTTTTGTGCTCTGTCGTAGTTTTCAAGTTGGCGAATGATAAGCAACGGAAAGGTTTGTGTTTAAATTGTTTCCAATTAGTAAACATTATATTCGGTATATATATAGTCATTCTAAGATCATATGATGAAATGGAATGTTGGTTCAGTGATTGCTTGCTTTATTTTAGCCAGCGTGTCCATTTGACAATGTAATTGATATAAATAAAAGACCTTATTGGCCATTTTGAAATTGAAGCTAGAACGATGACTGATTTTTATAAGGGATTTTCTATCAACTGTTTTGCTTCCTTATTGTAGGATATCCCTAACAAAATGCTTCTATTTGCGGTATATAGTGCGTCTTTTCCAACCCTAATCCTACGATCATTCAGGGCATCCTTTTACATCTGAGGGAAATACCAGGGTTTCCACAATAATTGATATGAATCACACTTTCCTAAAACTTCATGATAATAATTGTGCCTGTATACTATTTATATAACCAGATTGACAATAAGGAGCGCTTGACATGGTAAATGTTTATTGTTGTTGTTTTTATTAAATTTAATTAAAAGGTGAAATATGCATATCAATGATCGCCACATTCAGAAAAAAAAAAACAGCTTTCCCACACAGTCAAGAAGAAGACAGAGGGAGAGAGCATGGTTAATAAAATGATCAGTTTTAAAAAAGACACCACTAACAATAAACAAGAATGAGAACCCGAGGGGTTACCGCCTTGGAACGGTCAGTTGCAAATCAAATTGCCACTGTTAATTTAAACCAGGTACTAGGGTGCACCAACCTCGCACCAAGTCCATAAAGTATAATTATCATAAGAACCATCTGTAAAAAATGCCCTATGTTCATTACAAGCTTTGAAGGTTTTATTTTCCCTAGCAGAAGTTTTTTCAATGAGACTGTTTAGCTTGTCTCTTATTAAATTATGAAGGAGTGAAGTATATAAAGTTGAGAAATCATAAGTAGACAAACAGAACGCCCGAAAATTATTTGATTTAAGCTTTTTCAAAACGTCATTTGAATTTTTAATAGACCAAAATAAATTTTTGCCAGAAGTTTCAAGAAACTTATCACAATACCTAAGTACATGTTCTTTTATAGCTGTAAGACAAGATGTTAAGAGCACGGATAATTTAATAGTAGTGCAAGAACTAGAGTTTGCAATAAATCTTGCTTTGTACGGTGTTTTATGCATTTTAGGCAACCAATACATAGCAGGTACTTTGTCTTCTTTGGGCTCAATACTGATTCTAAACTTTGTAATTTGTAGAGTGTGTGCAGTAACACTATCACTCTCAGATGAAGAAGTCAGTATATAAGCATAAGTGCTGTTCAGTTCTTCAGTTTGAATATTAATATAGTGTATCCGTCACACTATAATTACATTATTAGAGCCCTTATCAGCAGGTGTTAAAACAAATCTGTTATGAAAGTCTTGAATTCCTTTTTTCAAATGACGAAAGTTAAAACGAGGCCGAGGTGGTAATAAAGCAATTTTTCTTTCATAAAATGATAAACGAGTACCAATTATTTTGAATATGTGTTTTTTTCCAGTTACAAAGCGCATTAGGCTCAGCATGTTCTCTTTTGCACCATTTATTGCAAAATAAGTTTAAAGACTCAGCAATTTCTGCACAGCATGCATTGAAATCAAATTTGGATGATATTTTATATTTGGGACCTTTAGAAATTAAATTACGAATTCTAGAGTCTTTGATTATATTAAGATCACCGGTAACAATATGACCGGCTGGCTTATAGCAATATTTAGAAGTTAAACACTCTCAAGATTTTGGTGTATTTTCAATGATCTGCAAATCTGAGGTAATTGTATTGTAATTACAAATTGTATTTCTAGTTGGTTTGTTGTATTTATAACAAACAATAGGCGATTCAGTATTCTTAAAATAAAAAGGAACAGCCGATTGAACTATTTTATCTTTAAATGTCAATAAAATCTATTCCTTTATTAAAAAAAAAAAGTAAATGTCTTTGGTGGTCAGATTCCAAGTCAATGTTTGGCCTGAGAACATGCCGAGTATAACACTGAATAAGACTTGCAACCTCGTAAAATGGATGGGTTCTTATGACGATGTCGTCGGCTTCCTCATCCAGTTTCTGCAGACTTGATATAGAAAGAGAAGCAAACCTAGATAGCATAGCGTGTCTGCCAGATTGTTTTAAAATAATATGTTGGTCATGAATAAAACAACGAATACGCGATTTTCTTTTTTATGATTCCATTAGTTCTGCTTCCGTGCGACCTCGATTTTCTTTTACGTATTTCAAGCAATTCAAAGACGTCATAATTAGGATTTTTACAAATGTTACCCCCCTTTTAAAAATGTAATCATTTAAACCAAGTCGGTAAGGAGTTTGGAGTTTTTTTATCCATTTTTGTTCCGAAACGAGCCTTATCTTGATTTAAAATGCTCTCGATGAAGCGCTGTCAAATGTAAGTTTTTCTACTGGTTGAACGGGAATATTTTGTAAACGGTATCCTGAATGCTTTAAATGTTGGTATAAAAATGTTTAAATTTGCTGTTGTTTTGAATTTTAGAACAATGTTGTCCAAAACGTGTTTTAAAAGGGCGTACTGTTTTTCCCACAGATTGAATTCCACAGTTATTAGAATTTCAAGTTAAAACGTACACAATATTGTCAGTTCGTCAGTCTATACCATCATTAATGTTAACAGAGAAAGTTCTGCCGTTAACTGTGGATTTAGTGATAGGATTACAATTCAAATAATCACAGCATCTGCACCTCTAAGAATTGCACTTGAAAATAGAAGGATAAGATCTGCGTCTTCCGTCATTCATTGACAATTTAATTGGTGTAGAAATAATAAACTTTCGAAGAATAGGAGATTTTAAAGGTGATTTTGGATGATATTCTATATTTGGGACCTTAGAAATTAAATTACGAATTCTAGAGTCTTTGATTATATTAAGATCACCGGTAACAATATGACCGGCTGGCTTATAGCAATATTTAGATGTTAAACGCTCTCAAGATTTTGGTGTATTTTCAATGATCTGCAAATCTGAGGTAATTTTATTGTAATTAAAAATTGTTTTTCTAGTTGGTTTGTTGTATTTATAACAAACCATAGGCGATTCAGTATTCTTAAAAATAAAAAGGAACAGCCGATTGAACTGTTTTATCTTTAAATGTCAGTAAAATCTATTCCTTTATTTAAAAAAGAAATAAGGAAATGTCTTTGGTGGTCAGATTCCAAGTCAATGTTTGGCCTGAGAACATGCCGAGTATAACACTGAATAAGACTTGCAACCTCGTAAAATGGATGGGTTCTTATGACGATGTCGTCGGCTTCCTCATCCAGTTTCTGCAGACTCGATATAGAAAGAGAAGCAAACGTATATAGCATAGCGTGTCTGCCAGATTGTTTCAAAATAATATGTTGGTCATGAATAAAACAACGAATACGCGATTTTCTTTTTTATGATTCCATTAGTTCTGCTTCCGTGCGACCTCGATTTTCTTTTACGTATTTCAAGCAATTCAAAGACGTCATAATTAGGATTTTTACAAATGTTACCCCCCTTTTAAAAATGTAATCATTTAAACCAAGTGGGTAAGGAGTTTGAAGTTTTTTTATCCATTTTTGTTCCGAAACGAGCCTTATCCTGATTTAAAATGCTCTCGATGCAGCGCTGTCAAATGTAAGTTTTTCTACTGGTTGAACGGAAATATTTTGTAAACGGTGTCCTGAATGCTTAAAATGTTGGTATAAAATGTTTAAATTTGCTGTTGTTTTGAATTTTAGAACAATGTTGTCCAAAACGTGTTTTAAAAGGGCGTACTGTTTTTCCCACAGATTGAATTCCACAGTTATTAGAATTTCAAGAACACGATCCTGTGAATTTTCGGAATATTATATTTTCCGAAAACTTTTTTTTCATTTTAAAAGCAAGGCAGCTTTATTATACATCATTCGAAAGCGTGTAACTTCAACTCTTAATTTGGAAATTTTCATGGTGGAACTTTAGAAATTAACAGAAATATTGCAAAAAAACATGGTTAAAAAACATGCGATTCCGATCGGAACGAAAATTCTTCCGATAGGAAAACATGTTTTTCCCGTCGGAATTTCACGGTTCCGATCGGAATCAGTCCTGTCGGCAAATTCCGATAGGAAACATTCCGACATACATTTTCCGATCGGAATTTTTCTATATACACTAATTCCGATCGGAATCATTCCGAATGGAATTTGTTGATTATTTTCCGATAGGACTCATTCCATTCGGAAATTCCACTTAATAAGTTATGAAACAATGCAGACTTCTTTCGATCATTTAGTCTTACCTGACATTCATCATTATACATTCATTTTATTATAATATTCAATAAGGGCGTATGAAATCGTCATCGCACTGTTCAATTTAAAAGTCCAAAAAATATGATATGATACTGACAAAAACATAATAATAATAATAATAATAATAATAATAATAATAATAATAATAATAATAATGTTTTTACTAAGTATTAGTTTGACATCTATTTACCGGACCCAAAAATTCCGAGTGATCCAATTAAATGGTACTAGATTTAAGCACTTTATTTACAAAAACAAATGGCGCATCTGTATAGAATTTGCAGTTGTTGCATGAACATCTATTTTTTGTATCTCTTAAGCGATGTTTGCCACCCACGTTTAGACCACGATCCATTTCTATATAGCAGTTCATACAATGAAAATAAATCTGAGCGGGCGACTCAAGTTGGGGAGTCCCTTGGCAGCGTGCGCAACCTGTTCGCAACCGGATGATACATGGTTTAGTTTCAGATATAAAGGTGTGCGCATGAAGTTGTTTGATATTCTTGGCTAGTAAGATCATTTATGGGTCAATAGAGACCTGTTATGCTAACGACAACTAATTTGCATTAAAAGTAGTGCTACATGTCTGAATATGCTAGCAGTTTAATCCTTTTCATTGCTTATTTTGACATCATATATTTAAGATCGAGCAAAGACAGTCCTATATTTGCCCTGTCAACATTAACCGTAATTTCGTCAGTAATTTCTGCTATAAAAATTGTGTTCAACTTAATGTAAAAGCCTTATTTTCGGGGGCAGAAAATTTCCGTGGTTTTTGGTAAAGTTACACTTATGTGGATCGACCTGCACACGAAATTTAGAATCCATAGAAAATAAATGAATTCACTGAATTATTAGTTATTGAACTTATGGCTGTGGTGTGCAGTTAAATCATTCAATTTCGCTCGGGTTTAATTTTCGCGTATTTCGCGCTGCGACAAGAGCGCGAAATTCAACCCCAGCAAAATCAAACCATGTAACAGTGTTTCTTTATAGGAAAACACAGTTGCGTGAATTCATGCCCCCGCGACTTTGTTTTTACGGGATTTGCGCGAAAATTCGTCCCCGCGAAATATAATGATACTGCAGTTATTTGTTTTGACCAGCAATTGTAGTACCCCTATCAAAGCTTGAATGATCACTACAGTGAAGGTCCCATAAAGATCACACAGAAATTGAGAACACAAATGTAGACCACCTAATATCTTTTACCAATTTTACCCAGTACCAATTCCAATCTTATTAGCGGTGTTTCGCTGTACATAGTTCTGGGAAATGTTGATTTTCAGATTTTCCAAACTCTAACCTCTACTTTTAAATAAAATAATGCTGAGCCCACCAACACTTTTTATCACTGATTTCATAGTAGAAACGTCTTAACTGTAGAAACTGGTCATGGTAGAGTTATGCGACATGCATGTGTTTAAAATAATGATCAATTGTTGGCATAAAGTGGCCAATTTAAAACAAAAACTAGGTTTAATTATTATTGTAAGAATGCGAGACAACATTTTGATTGACAGAAATGTTATAATTATATTATGTGTTTTTCATTGTAAATAACATATATGAGAAAAGTTAACTACTTCTAACTTCAGTATTCATGGCTATTTCGAGTGAATTTTTAATTGGTTCAATTTCCGTTTTGATAGTAAAGATTGTAGCGATTTTCGCTCGCTTTATGTAATACGGTGGCGCCGTTTTACATAAATAATATTAAACATAGGAATAAAAATGTAAAAGTAAAATGTATAAAAAAATCTTTCTGAAAACGTTTCTGTAAATATCAAACGTTGTTTGAAATAAAACTTCGCTGCATTTTTTTCTGAGGTTGCTTTTCTTAACGTGATTTAGATTTAGTTTTCTGTGTATTATAGTTGGATGAAATCTTTATACAACGAATAAAAATACATTTCAACGCTTATATCTGACAAAACAAACAGATCCCATACATTTGAATAAAAGCGAGTGAAGAAATAAAACTTCACGGAGCAGTTGTGCTTGCTTATATAAACTAAACTTATAACATTCATTAAAAAAAGACATTGAGATGTACATATCGAATGTATAAATTTGAATTAATTGGTCCTGAAGTAACATAACCTTGGGAAGATACGGCAGAAAACAATTCTATATCGGCCATGCATTGATATCATCCTATTTCACATTTTCGCTCAGTATATAAATCTTCCTTTTAATCTTGAGATTTTCAGTAACATGTTTTTATTTAGCGCATATTATCGTTGAACTGACCTGGGAACGTTATCTTTCACGCATGCGCACTAAATGTTGCAGGCGGAGTTTCACTTATCGCTTGATAAGCGATCGCTGGGAAGGTGGTCTTTACATTTCTTTGAATTAAAATGTCCTTATTAAGAAAAATAACGCTTTAAAATGATGCGTTTTTTTTTTAAATTATTTTAATTATGTAGATAAGTTTATTTTAGTCTGCAGATTAGATACCCCGTTAAAATTAAAAATGTTTTCATTGAGAATATAACCCAACATTAAACCATTATTCGGGGTTAAAATATTACTTATGCTAATAAAACTTAAAAAATGGCGGTCTCTAACAATACAGAGATTATTTGCACAAATGTAGCTACATGTAATAAGTGTCAACTTATAAACGTGTTTCGAAACACTAACTTTCTAAATAAGTTACATTTTAAAACGGCTTTTAATGGACATATATTTGTGATTAACATGCGAGCTGTTCTAAATTACCATGGCGCAATGAAGAACAAATTTTATTTTGATTTAGACTGCTCATAAGTCATTTGCACGCCAATTTAAAGGTTAAAAAATTATTTTGTTCAATGGAAATCCAGTATTTTTCAATTTTGGGGGAAATTTATTTCTTTATTTCTCTACTAACGCGTCATTGAATGATTTCCCAGTATTACTAAGTAAATATGCTACCATGCTGAAATAAGGTAGCTAGCTGAAATTTTGAATACATGTTCTTATATTAAAGTAAAAGAAAACAACTTACAGCTAAATTCAAATATCTATTTTGTTTCATAATTCTACAGTTTATTGTCAAAATCATATTGATATTTAATTTCATAAATGCCTATGTATAATATACATGGGACATGATAAAATAAATTACTACAAAGAATTTTTATTTAAATACGGATGTTCATTCATATAAAATAATCGTCAGGCTATTGGATATGTATATAGGTTAATGAATTTACGGACTATAATCAGCATAGCGCAGCGCAGCCGCGCGACCAGCTAAAGTTTTAGATCGCTCTGTCATGTATAAGCACTTACCGACTTAGTGGTTGAAATTATAATTGGTAAAATACTAGTATTCATTTTATAACAGGTTTCAATCCGTCGGGTTTCTGTCGACAGTAAAGAACGCAAATACACCTTCTGTATTTATTTCTGTAGTTCAATTTGATTATTAAAAAAATAGATAACTTAGTCTATTTAATTCTGTAAACAACATTTGTGTCAGGGTTTTCACATGCTTAGTAAATGTTCAATATAAAGCTTTATTTCCAAAAATAATAATGCAGTTCAGATGAGCGTTTTTCTGCTAATTTTTAAATTTAGTTCTAAGTTGAATGTATTATTACGCATGTAAAATCCCTCAAATTCCGGTAAATTATCTGCCTCGAGCAAACATTACCATGACAACTTTTAGGGATATGGCCATCTTATCAGTTATAAAATTATCAAACCGCTTACAAAGTATGTGCAGCAATTTATTCTGCCTTTAAAGGGTAATAATGGTTGAAATTATTTTTAAGCCAATGAACCTTAATTCTCATTAAGTCGCGCGTCGGAAATGTGTTTAATAAAGGTCGATTACCTCTATATAATCTAGTGAATCTAACAGCGAGAAGTGTCGATCGTGATCAGAATACACGGATGAGCGCGTTGATCTGGATATAAACTCTTTTGCCATGTTATGAATGATTTATTAATGAAGGAAATGGTAAAATGGAACTTCCACGGACGAACCCTTGTTTCTCATCCCAAGGACAGACTGCTACACAGGTTTTTTTCCTAAGAATTAGTTTGTTCACATGGTGTTTTCAGATAAAGAAATTTCATAATTCACTTTCTATAATATTATCTCAGTACATGTTTACGGGTCATTTAATGAGAACGTCACAAAACTACTTTCAGTTTGACTATTGATCGTCTGCACACCCATACATGGTAATTTAGGCGGCGACTGTTTTGTCAGTTACAAAAATAATTTCGACCATTATATACGTTATAGTTTATTTAGAGGCTTGTATGAAAAATTAAACGGTCGCCAAGCTGCGCTGGGCCTGACCGTTTAATTTTCATACAAGCCTCCAAATAAACTATAACCTATACTTATTTTCACATCTACATGTAAAATATTGATCGATTTCAAACCGAATTGCCAATATATCATTAATTACAAATGTCAATAGTTCCATATCTTTTTAGTCACTGACATATACTCGTATCACTGCTTCTTCTCCGTGAATAAACCATAAAGCCTGGCTACAAAGATCATTGCCAGTGTGGGTGCCAGTGTGGGTGCCAGTTGCAAGAATCCCACTGCAAGAGAGCAACAGCTTAACGAGCGGTTCCTGGCGTGTTTGTTTTTTTTTTTTGTAAAACGCATTATTTAGACCCGAAAGATCCACCAGAAATGATGAACAAATAACTTCCTCTGTTAAAAATCTATCCCTCTTTTTCTTTAATACTTTTATCTTATTATCTATTTTCTATGATTATTTTTAATCACTTCTATAATCTGTCTTGTTTGTCTTTTTATAGTTTTATGCATCCTAACAAAATGTTATAATAGCCAGTCTATTTTCTGCCCTACTGCATTGAGAGTGATGTTTGTATGGAAGGATGTAGACTGGCTTAAGATCCTGTTTTTAAATCAAATAAATTGACTTTAAAATTAATTGACTCTTAAAGTGTCACATTACGGTGTATATCGGTATTCCCTCAAATCGTGATGTTTAGAATTTTGTGGATACGTGTATTAAGTAAACTTATAAATACTAAATAAATTGCAATGGTTGATTTGTTAATACCTACCGTGTTTATTTGAAGTTGGAATAGGACTTTATTTGTTCAGAAATTGCTTGATTGAGTATATTACATTACGTAATTGTGTAAGCTTAAGAGATAGTTACTCTGAATAACGTGGTAAACTTGAATTAATAAAACAAAGACTCGGCATAAAATTACTTGTAAAATCGAATTTACTTAAGGTTGGAAATTCAGTAACCGGGTTAGCAATCGTCGAGTTGAAACATCTTTTTGCGTGATAATATTTGCGCGAGCTCTCGCTCGTTTCCGGAGAGATCTCAACTCTATGCTCGCGAATTTCCATTGTCAATTCTGAGACAGGTTAACGTTTCAACGGATTGCTGGCTTGTGAGACTGGTCTCCATTCTTAGATTCGGGGCTTTATGTTACATGTATGATAAGGTTTTTTTGAATGCGGAACAGGTCCTAAAAGTTAAATCACAGTAAGCATATTGAGCCTCCGAATGCATTTTTAAAGATTTTAGTGTAAGTGCTTTATCTATATGTGATTTTATGTTTTTCTGGAACAAATTTAAAAAATCATGCTGAAATTGAGTTGCAATTTAATAACCAAGCCAAACTTGATCATTATGATTACAATGACAATTAGTATTGTGACGACGCAGACAACACGCGCATTAAAATATAGAACAAATTTTTGAAGTATACTGCGATATTCTGTTTTGAGATTAAAAGTTAACTACCTCAGCATCATACATATTCAAGCTCGGATGTAGGATTTCTGGAAATGGGGTTCGTTTGCGACAGTTGTATGATATTGATAATATCCAACTTTCTTACCAAAATCTCCATGAACATAAAACATTGCCCCCCCCCCCCCCCACCCCCACTTCTTAAAAAAGGAGGGTTCAAACAACCTCACTGAACACTTTCTGGATTCGCCCCAGTATATTCTACTTAAAGTTTTGAAAAACTAGCGATCCGCCCCGTTTAAACTATGGTCGTTTTATTAATTAAAAAAATATGTGCAAACTGAATAAAAAAAGAAGAGAGATAATTTGTTGATTTATATAACCTTCACATAGAAAAAAAGTTATTGCGATATCCTGTTTTTATTGCGAATCCTGTTTTGAGGTTTAAGTTATGCTTTACTGAATTTTGTAAAGGCAAAAATTGATCCAATAATAATTACATGTATGTTACATTAGAAACGCAACTGTTTTAAACAGGAAATATATCTGGATTTATATATTTTGTGTTTCATGAAGTTGCGCTTCTAATTTATTTGACGATAAATATAACTGCTGAAAGTAATTAGAAACGCAACTTCTTTAAACACGAAATATACTTCGTGTTTAAAGAAGTTGCGTTGCTATTGCAATTTATCGATATCGACTTGCTTGGGCCTGGGGCATTAACTTGCATTCGCGGTTTAGTGAAGTGAAAAATGTGACATTTCATTATGCACTAAATAAATTAATAATTTTCACCTTTGCCGTAAAATGATACCAGATGCGAATTCAAGAAAACAAGACACATTCCTCATAACGTGTATTATTTTTTTGTGATAAAGGACTCGTTACCAGTTAGATCTTTTATCAATTGTGGACGTTTTGTACGTGGGAAATAGCAAAGGTGTCCACAACAAAGTTTTGTTGTATTTAATGTAGATGGTGATGTTTTGTTGTTATTTAACACACATAAAGTTTCTGTATGTATATTTAAGTTCACTTTGATTATTAATAACAATAAATAACTAATAATTCTGTAAACAATATTTGTGTCAGATATTCCCGTACAAGATTTTCATTTGCTAAGTAAATGTGTCCAATATAAAACTTTATTTCTAAAATGCATTTAGGTGAACTTTAATAATGAATGGTATTACTTTGCTCGTATTTTTAATTAAGTTGTTTCTTAATATGCGGTCACGGTTGATTATACGTATGGATGTAAAATCCCTAAAATTCCGATAAGTTATCTGCCTCGGGCAATATAACCATGACAACTTTAATGGATATCAACATCTTATTGGTAATAAAAGTGTCAACCGCTTACAAAGAATTAAAGATTATTAATTATTAAACTAAGTTTTAAACTGATATTGATAATATACTTTAAAAATATGAAACACAGTGAATATTTAAATTAAAGTACACGTTATTTGACAAAACAACAAAAAATCGTCATTTTTGTGTTAGCTACCATTTTTTCAGCATAGTAGCATACCCTTCCAATCCGCTAAAGTTAAGCTCCCGCGTTACATAAATGTGTTATAGCATAATTATAACAGATAATCATCATAATTTTTGTTAGCTACCGTTTTCAGCACGATAGAAAATTATTAATTCTGCTTTGAAACGCATTTCATTTCACATATCAAATTTAATGATCGGTGTCAACCCGAATTGAGAATATGTCATTACTGGCACGTGTTCACAACTCCATTTCTCCCATACCTGTTAAAACTCGATCCCTCTGATTCTGTAAATTTTTATCTATTTTTCTAAGACTATTTGAAATATTTCCTATATCTGCACTAACTAAAATTATTTATTCCGACTATTATAACGTTTTGAAATGTAAACTATTATGTCTAATCTGTTAATGTTAGATAACGACAATATAATATAACAAGAATTTAATTGATCTTAACGCGTGAATAAAAACATGATGAACATGGAAATTTTATATAAATCAAACAATACTTGCACAATCACAGTTTAATAAAATTATAAAAGAAATATACTCGCGTTTTTATTATTTTGACCGATATCATTGTTGTTGTTGTAAAATTGCTACTGTTCTCAGCGCACATAAATTTCAAATAATTCTTTCTTTCATGTGACACGGCTGTTATCCTTAAGCAAACAGTGCACATCCAGACCAGGCGGCACATCCGCGTCGTCTGATCAGGATCTTCACCGTTTGCTTTTCGATACATTGGGTTTTTTTCTGACTGAGAAGTGAACAATGTATACCCTGTTTGGGTGACACTTATGTGATTAAATACCATTTTTCGATGTCAATGATTGCAAGGCGTGTAGAAAAACATCTCAAAGACTTATGACACTATTTATTCAGCGAATGGAAACATGAAATTATTGGGTTTTCGAAATAATCGACTTTTAGAAATCCGACTTGAACATACATAATCTTAGTAATATTTTTAATTTATTTCACGAAACAGACTCGTGTCATTTCACAAAAATCACGTGTGAAACTATCAATAAAAGAATCGGTTTCACTTCTTGTGGTGCTTTCGGTTTTAAAAATACTAATACAAACGTTCGAACATATCAATCGATATGGTAGGGGCCTCCAGAAGTGTATTAGTTAACTAGCGTATGGATTCCAAAACTGACCATCATATCTAATGTATAGCACCCTGATCGCCTCTTGTAAAGGAACGCCTCTTTTATAAACATCAACCAATAGAAAATAAGTAACACATTAACGCGATAACGTGATTCGTGGGGCGGAGTTGTAATAATTGATGATTCGTTCATCATTTTAATATCCGCATTAATTGATTTGCGATAAGAATCTAAAGTCATAAAAACTGAATTTGGTGATTTAATTATTTTATTAGTTTGAATTAACCTCGGTACGTCCGTCTTTTGGCGCACTAGCTAGGTTAAAATTGAATTTACTATAACACCATAATGTCCTTGTTCATAATTTTTTTGGAAAATTCTTGTTTAAAGGGAAATGGGAACTAACAAAATGATTAGCTATTAATCTACAACTTAATATTTTGGACTTTTGATGAAGCTTTCTAAATATTGAAAATTAATTTATATAGGCGTATATGTTTACTCATCATTATTAAAAACGGGATTTAAATCTCATAAGTTAATGAAAGTGTACAAGTAAATATATTGTGTTTAATGCTTGATACTGTTTCAAACACGTCATCATCATTGTTTTTAGTAATGAACTTAAAATGGCAGGAATGTGGAAATCTGGAATTTAGTTAATGATTAATGCGTCTCATGATTTTGTTTTATCAGTTTATGATGACAGTATGTATTGAGATGATCACTTATAATTAAATATCTTTGAATTTCTGTTAATTGGAATATAACGTAAATTTTGATTGAATGAATTCTGAATTTGTCTAATAAATGTCGAATGTCGTCTAATTGTTTCTTTGCAAGTTTAATTTTTTTGATCTTATTTTAACGAAAGTTCGAATCTAAGGAATAAATAAAGCTTTTCAATTGCCTGCATTTTTCAGATGCACATTCACATTTATTTCGAGTCTTATAAATAAAATAAGGCAGAACTCTGCTTAAATAGAGAATGAATAAGAGTATGAGAGACATCGGGATTCTTTCGGAATCGCTGGGTTCAACCATTTTAACTATAGCACTAACGACATGTATAACCCCCTCCCTTTTCCGCTGGATTCTTATGAAGTAATGTTTATATAAAAAGGAAACTTTAAAGTATTCTCTATTCCGAAAAGAAAGCGTGCATTTTTTACATTAACTGCTTTTCTTAATGAATACATTTTAGCACCGTTTACACTTGAAGAATATTCGCGTGTTTTATTTGTAAAGCAATTATCACAATAATATCCTTATATACGCCGTAAGTGTTATGGTTGTACAAAATGACACTTTCTTAACTATTTAACTCCTAATTTTATTTTTTTAATGTGTTGAGTCCACTAAATAAATAAAATATGTATGAAATTTTTAATCTTGCGATTATTTCCCGTGTGACAATAGTATATAAGACGGGTTACAAACTTAAAACTGTACTCTATTTCAAAAGGAATTGGGCGCTTTCTTTTCGGTGAATTTTCTTTAACTGAGTTTACCTTCCGAATATATTTGTACGGCGATTATCATTATATCCTTATACACTCCGCAAAATGTTATTGCTGTAAAAAATGACATTATCTTAACTATTTAATTTGTTCCGTGCACTAAATAAATTATGACATTTTTAATCTTGCGATTATTTACCGCGTGAAACCAGTATATTAGACGGGTTACCAAACCAGGATATGTGTTGATGTTTCTGGGGACAATCGTTTCGCTCTGCCGATCTATGGGTTGGTAAATGGGGGCCTACCGATATACAGAGTTAACTCCCATTTAGAGTGATTTCCCTTGCCGATTGGGTAGTTCCGGTTTAGAAGCGGTAATAAAGCGTAGCATTAAAGTCTCAAAGTGCTTTTAAGTTGAAATGTATTGTCGAATTAACAAAAAATCATCTTTGTAAATAGATTTTAAGTTAATAACTAAATGGAACTTTACCTATTTACGTAACTGCACGTATCCTTTATGAAAATTTATTTATTTGCTGGCATGGAAATTACAGCTTTTTAAAACATTCACTTTTTAAAGTATTCAGCCAATTACCGTTAAGTCATGCAAACAATGCATATTAAGAAAAGGGCCTGGTGTTTTATGACTATGTTACGTATCTAATTAGCAAGACTGGGTTTTAACAGCCGGAGGTGTGATAAAGGCCTTTTGAAGTTTAGTTGTAGATTTGTAAGAGGTTGAAAACATTGCTTGTTGGGGGTAAAAGTGTTGTTTTAGGAATATGACCAGAGATTAAATATTCTAATTAATTGTCACCCGAGTCATTGATTATTTGATATTGGCAACTTTTAAAAGCGCCCCGATCCGAATCAAATAAAATAGCTATCGGGAAAGTTTTACCCAAACATATATTTATTTAATGAATTAAAATTGATAGTAAAACTAAATCAACTTAAAATGTTCAGAAACAAAGAGACAAACGTGAAAACGTGTAAACATTATGAAACAATGTTTGAATATGTTCTTAATTGTATAAGAATAAGAAAGAACTTTTGGACAAGAAAGAGCAGTATATTGAAAAATGCGTCAATTCGAACACATTAAAAAATACATGAACCGAATGGTGTGCATTCAATTTGTAGGAAAAGGTTTAGTTATTTAAAAAAATCTTTTAAATTCCTGGCAATAAAATGTTGCATGCACATGAAAGAACATGTATACAAGTGAACGGATGTTTAATCGGCGGACGTCAAAATTTAATTTAGATCATGTGATGTAGATTTTTCTACCTTTTGTAAAGTTTTTTATCTTTTCTTTATCTCAAATCTGCCATGTTTGAGCGTAGAAAATGCGTATTTTTTACTCTTTATTAGTTACCGAAGGGGTTGAACATAACGTTGTTAAACAAAAACCTCTCCAACATATTAAAATGGTTAGAAGAGAAAATTTAAATACGCGTTGCACTTTAAAACCTGTCTATTTTTCCATTCAATGATAATAACCAAAAGTTTGTATGCATTATGCTGAACTCTGACAAACCAGATCATATTAAAACGTATTTGAAAGGACCGACCGATGACTACTGCATGCCTGTTATTAATTGTCAATCTCAGACCGGAACTACCCAGTGACAGGTGCGCGTTACAAAGGGAGGTAACTTCAGACAGAATATTGAGATAACTCTGTATATCGGTAGGACCCCATTATGAAGACACTATGCGAAATCGATAAGATCACGGTAGGAGGTCGTCTAAACGCGATGCGAAATCCCGACTCGCATCTTTTATCGCGTTTTTAGGTGATCTAATGCAACCATAGAGTACAAAAAGGAGAACGTGCAAGTCAGGAGCATTAAGTAGCCTTTTCTTCCCGGTTCTTGTTTCATGGAGATTATAACAATGTTATACATAAAAGTTCAGAATTTAAAAAAGAAACTTAGTAAAATGATAAGATATATTTGTTTCATCGTGTTCAAACATCATCATCATCATCATCATCATCATCATCATCATCATCATCATCAAACTTCGTCATCACATGTTATTTTTCTTTTTCTTTTTTGGCTTGCAGATTTGCAATATAATTCATCGGAGACCACGGGATCTTTGTAATTTAAATAAACTGTTTATTGTAGGTTCTGCAGATGCTGCTACTGCAGACTGTGATGATGATGATGATGATTATGGTGATGATAATAATGATGCAGCAGCTGCTGCTGATGATGATGGCTGTTTTTGGTATTTACAATGCCGGCATTTAATAGCATCTACATTGCTATTTTCATTTTCATACGCATTTATGGTAGGTGACCAATATGTTTTGGTGGCCATATAAAAGCTAAATGCCCCCTTCCCCGCCGGACACCGATTATAGGGGCACAAGTTTGGTGGTATGTTTCATTATAAGCATTAATTCGGTGATTCTCACAATAATATCTGATATCGCTTAATATACTCTTTAGTTCGCTCTGAAATATTTTAAGCTTTAAACCTCGACATTTCATTTTTATTAGCAACATATATTGAAAATATGACAATATAAGCATCTAATAAAATGACTGCAGCTTAATCTGCTTCGACCATTACACCATATCGTGTATATTTATGTACAACACCAGCAGGTGACAATCGTTAGCCTGCGGCAATTGGCAGCAGGAAATGGACGGGTCCATTTTAAGAAATGACATCCTATTTTCAAAAATAAACTCGTCTATTTCGCATTCGGCAATGGACGGGTACAAGTGATAAAACCACTGTACTAATACATGCGTTAAAAACTGAGACCCGTCTAATGTTTAGCTTAGTTTGAGCACATATATATTCTTGTTACGTTATCGGCACGGAAGTGTCTTCTCGACCGTGCCCGGCACAGTTAACAGAACGATGGTAACCAGACTAGCGAAAATACTGCAGTGAATTTTTTATATCGTAATTGTAATAGATGACAACTTAAGAATATAATTATCCGCATTGTGGGAAATTTGTTGTAGATGAGATAGTTGTGACATAACTTGAACAATTCTAATCTTTTGGAGATCTCTTGGGCGGGGGTTAGGCCTAGTATTCTACCGTAGACAGCGCATAGATGTATACAATTATCTGGTCTATTTTAGTAATCAAAATCTATGCATTATTAAAATGAAATACACAAATACCGCTTTCAGCTTTTAGAATGTAAAACGTAGAGCTCGGAGGTGGCGGTCGCCTCTTCACCGAGGAAAAAAGAAACTCGACTTTCTCTCTTTTAAAAGAGATTCCCGTCTTTAATAGTGTACTGTTTTCAGTCAAATTAAACAGCTATAGCTATATAGTTGGCATGGTTGAGTAAAGAAGTGCGGTAACACCAAACGCGCTACTTCCTTTCATTTTTGTGAAGGGGGAGGGGGGCACCGAACCCCCGGCGAAGAGACCTCTGGATCCATCCCTGAATCCCAGAACAAGTATATATTTGGAATGATATTCCATTCGTACAAATTCCGCATTAGCCTAATGATCAAGACCGTTTCTCAACATTATATCTTTGACTCGTGGTTCTGCAGGCCGTTGGTTCGAATCCCGAAAACGTCATAATTTTTCTTTAATCTCAAACGTTTAAATTTCTTCTTTTTTATCGAAATAAGTTAACAAGAGAGGATCTTTAACACCCAATATTAAAATTTACATATAACTATTGTATTAATCATGTTAAACAAAACACATCGTCTTTACACAGTCAGTTATGGGATTCGGATTAATAGAAAAATCAATTGCTTTGAAAATAATTTTCAATTATGAGTATGTTAAAGGTGGTTGATTCTCATTCCCCGTCGTTATCAAACACACGTTAACGATTTATTATTAACTTTGATTAACATAAATTTAAGATACAATCAAAATATAATACTATTGACCGACGACTACATTTCTGTGTAGTTGGCATTTCTTTACTTTTTGCACGAATCGCGCGGTCATTCATGCGAAACACAGCCGATATTATGTCCTATTAAAACACGTGCATTTTTCTAACTACTCGTACACTCGAATACGTGACTAAACACTTAAAACAACTTTCAGTCATCTGTATCTATACAGTATTAATGTCGTTTGAAATACATGTTTAATAATTTCAACAACTTCCGGTCTAATATCGCTTTAATATTGAATTTTGTTTTATGATTGTTTTTGTCTTTCGTAATGTTAATATTTTTTCTTTACACAGGCAAAATGAAAGAATTTATATAACCAGGTATGCGAAACATTTGAAACCAATCCTGTTCATTATTTAGTACTAATAAATTAATAAATAACACACTTTAACTGAATGAATACTGTATTTCAAACAAAATGACGCATTCAATTATATTATAGTTATGTTAATATTTTCCGATCAGGCATATGTTTTAAACATAAATTTTATACAACAACATGCAAGCGAAAATAAAACTTCTTTCGGACATTTCATTATAACTTATCATTTGATTTGTAGATTACTTGTAGATATGAACATGATGAATGTGCTTGTATAGTGCAGAATGTGAAAGAATTTTTCTAGTAGTCTAATCGTAAAATACGTATAATAGAAAAATATTTTACTTATCGATTTGAAGAAAGCTGTGTGCCTGACATGTGTTTTATAGAATTTTTGCTAAATGTATAAACTCTATTATAATTGTAATAGATCGTTTGTATCACTAAGACCAAGTTAATAACATACATCAAAGGCAAGAAAAGTAACTCATTAAATTACACTCTGTATGCGTCAATCTGATTAAAATCATTTCCCGAAACCCGTTACGCTATCAGGATCTGACTACGAGAAACTAAAACATGCTTTTATCACAACCCGTTGAACCAATCAGATTGTCGCCTATAAAATCGCAAAAGTGAACGTAAAAATAGTATTTTAACTCATGGAAAGTGTTGACAGCTTGCGTAAGACATATTTTCCTGGAGATATATATATATGTGTGTTTATGTAGTATTGCATGCATTTCTAATGTAATGACATCTTCAGATCATTTTGCGAGCGTTATAAATACGCTTCTTGTGTTGGCATTTTCTAAAAATAGTAATCGGGGGAAAACCGCTATTACAGCTAAGCCTGCGATTCGGTTCCGTGTAAAATCGGTTTTGATCGGCGTGACACGCACGCAAAACGCTTCACGGTACACGCTAAGCGGTTTACGTTTCACGATGCACGCTTTAGCGCTTCACGGTTCGAACCGTGTGACCAATCAAATCACAGAGCGGTTTAACCGTGAACCGTGTGACCAATCAAATCGCAGACGGATTGTAACGAGGTTGAGATAACAGTGTCGCTATTTATGCACAACACACGCAACTTGTACATCTAACCCTGTACGGTGAAATTTATAAAAACCAGATCACGAAAACAATGTATAACTATTTAAGCGGTTCATAGCCTAGGAATTTTATTGTCCCTTGAAATAATTCTGATGGAAAGAAATTACCGGTAATAAAGTATTTAATAAAGTATATTAAAGGGCTGCTTAAATATAAACCCTTGTGGTTCATACTCAAATAATTTAATTTTGCTTTTGAAATAGATCTGATGCGAAGAAATTAGATCTACCCGTAATAAACATTTACTTAATATTTTAAAGGGCTTAAAAATAGACCCTTGTCTTGGACCGTGTTATGTGTTTTATATACTGTACAGTGATGTACGCTGATCTGGGTTTTACTCATGCGCTCTACATGTAGAAAACGTGTGTAGAATATTTTGATGATCGGCGATAAATCAAAATTGATGGTGAGTCTATATGTTGTATTTTACAATTAAAACACAGTCAAAAACTTGAAAAACGGTATAAACGGTTGCTGTCATGCCGGATAATTGGAAGTTTTGATTATTGTAATTAGATTTCGCAATCGTGTGGTCAACTGGCCGGTTACACAGGCACCTGATTAGAGTTTTTTTCTGGCCAGTATGTCAGAATTTGTCAATTTCATCTAATAAATGGGCTATTTGTATTATTAGATGGAACTACAATCACCCAGAACACAAAATATCCCTGTTTCCGAAAAAAACCACAACAAATTGCTCGTTGTCCTAAATAACTAGATCTACTGTAAAGATAACAAGAAAAACAGGTCACAAAAAAATGCATTATCCCAGTTGCACATCGATTTTGAATGAAGACAAAATTACCAATCAAATGTTGATTGGCGTTGAAAGGTCCTTTTATTAATCTTTCCTATGAAACCAGTAAGAAAACATGAATTTGTCTATTAGTAGAGAATATCCAAGTTTATTATCAAATTTTATGCAAGTTTTCACTCTGAATATTTTCTATTCCGATTACTGGTAAGCCAGGTTTATTTAAAAAAAACCGAGTTGACTGCATTAGCCAGGTTCAAAAAATGTTAAAATTTGCGAAAACTTGAATGTTAGCAAAACATCGGTATGTTTTTTTGTACATGCGGTGTGATTTAAATAAAAATCAGGTATATAGAATGTTGACAATCAAAATAAGTAACCTAATTTGCATCTATTTCTGGAATAGAGCAGATTCCGCGGACTAGAATGTGAAAACCTCAGTGTATTTTGATAATAAATTTGGATTTTCTCTGCTAATTATGGACTTATGTTTAGTTTCTTATGTCATCGGAAAGATAAGAAAGATGTTCCAGTCACAGGTCTCTAAATATTTTGGGTCGGTAGGTCATTTTTTGTTGTTGTTTTTTTTAAACCACCAATATATGCAATAATGGCAACAGTTTAATTATTAATTTAAGGGATTGCCACACTCCTCCCAACTTTGTTCATCGATAAAAAGAAAATTATCAAAATCTCAACAACGGCAAAATGCCGTTAAACAAAACTTTGCACAAATGTATGTTATTTATGTATCTTTATTTTGCAGGTGGTAAGACACGTTAGAAAAGTCAAGGAAAATAGCGAGATCTGAAAATTCCCTAAATTTCTATTTACATAAATTCACAAAAACTAAACAACACAAAACATCATTTTAAATGCCCACATGAGTAATATGATACTGACAACAATTTATTGTGTCCTCGTGACTTACATATGTAAACTTTAGGAGACATTAGTAAAAGTGTGTTTGACCTTCATTGTTCTGGTTGGTTCCTGGTCGCGTAATACGATGACAATCACTGATTTCTCTTTTAGTAGTTGAAATTTTTTTACAAAGTATACAACATTTTCTTGTCAGTATCATTGCGCTCACGTGGGAATTTAAAATTATGTTTTTTATCGCTTAGTTATTGTGAATTTATGTAAATAGAATTTTAAGGAATTTTTAGGTCAAGCTTTTTTTCTTTACTTTTCTAACGAGTCCTACTGTATGCAAAATAAAGATTCAGTAGTAACATTCAATTGTGCAAAGTTTTAATGAACGGCATTTTGCCATTATTGAGATTTTGATAATTTTCTTTTTATCGATGAATAAAGTTGGGAGGAGTGTGGCAATCCCTTAATACAAATTAAGCTAATTGCCATCTGACGGATATAAGTAACAAGAATGTTCACCTAATATATGTGATAATGGCTATATCCCATAGAATAAATGGTTACATTTACCTGTTGATAACATGTCAATATAATCTGAGAAAATTAGTACCCTAAAAATAATTATACAATCACAGTATTCTATTAGAAATTGCTTGCAGTACAGCAAATTTGAATTGAAGTAATTTATTGAAAAGTTTCAAGTTCATGAACCTCTATGAAGCTCAATGCAGCTTTGTTACCAAGTATTTGCAATGTTTAAGCTCATGTTTGAACTTTTTTTGAGACATGGAATTACAAGTGCATTTACACTGTAAATAAAAAGTAACATAAATCAAAAGTAAGGCACTTTTTGGTTGGTGCTAAACACATGGGAATCCTTTGTTGATTTCAGGTATCGGGGTGGGAGGGGGGGGGGGGGCACAATTTTTTCAGTGAAATAAATAAAAAAGAAATAGTTAATATTTCACAGTATGTGCAAAATTTAAGTACACATTTTAATAGTTAATTTTGCAGCAAATTTAGAGGTGAAGTATCTGTAAAATAATGTTCATTTGTTGGGTTTTTCTAATGCAAAATGGCAAAGTTAAACACAGTGTCAGGACTTACCTTAAAAATCTATTTATGATAAAACTGAAATCATCTTGAACATTTCTTATGTTTCTGTTTTGTTTTTGTTTTTCAGAATATGTCACAGCTGAAAATGTCATTGAAACACCAACAAGGATTTTGATAAAGTTTAAAACAATAATGTATTTACCGGTATGTAAACAGTTTTATAGTGTTTTAGTCATGTATGCCTGATTGTTTCACTTTAATAGAGAATAATTATTGCTTTCCTCCATATATAGGCATTTTTACAGATGTGTAGCCATTAGACTGTGTAAATGTACAGGCTGATCAGGATCTGCACTGGTCACATTTTGGTCAGAAATAACTGAACAAATAAAAAAGCAAACTTTGTAGATCCTGTTCAGGTGGTAAGGATGTGTCGGCTGATCTGGATCTACACTGTTTGCCCACGCAATAAAGCTAATAATATATGGAAGAAATGGTTAAAATAATCCTAAATATCCCATCTGATTTCTTTTCAATGATTTCTTTTATATAAATTCTCCAAACTGACCAAGTATACCTGACTTTGTAATTTGATACAGGCCATTAAAGCATCACTGGGCAAATGAATGATTCCTGGGGTCAAGCATGATATTATAATTTCATGGATAAGAAATCCTGGAGATTAGGGGAAGTTTAGACTTGTTTCTTGTACTGTAAATAATCTCCCCCCCCCCCTAAAAAAACAACAAAAAACAACAACAACAAATGGATTCTGAATGATATTGTCCTTTCCTGTGAGTAAACCCGCACCCAGAAGATAATATGCTGGACCATGATTAATTAAATTTACCACAAGACTCAGAAGTACATGTAGTGGTTTTCAATTTAAAGCTGTGTTACACTTGTTAGTTATTCAGATTTTCTTTTCAGCTTATTAATTTTAGTCATAAGGGTCTCATATTATTATTGGGGATTTAATGTGCTATTTAAATAAGTGTCCATGTGTTGTAAATAAAATTGGTCAGAATCTAAGACTTGGGGACTGAAAACAATAATCAATGTTGTAATTTAACTGAACATTTAAGTACAACATATAGATTAAATCATGAAATAGTGTCTGATTTAAGTTCTTTAAGTGCAACTTTCATATTTTCATAACTAAACTCTTTTTGGACTTTATTCATTGTTTGGGATGATAATATACCTAGTTTAAACACTCCCATCCAATTATTTTTACCAGTCACTGTTCTTTTTTCACATAGTGCTTATTACTTAAAGATACTTGTGTTTTATGACCATGTTACATAATCTAATCAGCAAGACACTGATCTTATCAGTAGGTCAGCAGGGGGTGTCATAAATATCCTTTTGAAGATAAGTAGTTCACTTTGTGAGAGATTAAAGATGTGCTAATTTAGGGTAGAAGTGTTGTTTTAAGAAACTGACTTGGGATTAATTATACTATTTCATGCTATCAGTGTAGTAAGAGACTATTAATTTATTTAATTTTTTGAACTGTAATAAGTGCAAGTTGTGTTTTTTTCAAGCCAGAGGAAAGTTGAAAACAAATTAAAAATTATATTATTTTCTAATGATTCAATTTAATTGTAAAAAAAAAAAATCAAAAAGCAGATATCTAAAGATAAAACATTATTTCAATAGAACAATTGATTTTTTGTAACATCCTTGTAAAAAAAAGCATCATTATGGCATTATTAAATGTTACTAAAAGAGTAAAAGTAATTCTTGTGACTTCTGCATCATAGATAATTAAGTGCTTAAAACATAATAAAATGCTTCACATTCATGACCTTATGCATAATTATTTAATTTTAAAAATAAACCAATAATAGGAAATAAATGTATATGATTTAACCCATTCCTTTACACATTTTAATGCATGAACCACCTTTATAGATCTAGATCAGCCGGCACATCTATGCAATCTGATCAGGATCTGCACTGGTCGCATTTTGGTCAGAAATAACCTAACAAATCTTAAAGCCAACAGTGCAGATCCTGATCAGATGGCATGAATGTGTCAGCTGATCTGGATCTACACTGTTCACCCACGCAATAAAGATGTGTCTATGGAGGAAAGGGTTAAACAGAATGACAGAACAGTGAAAGTAAAAAATCACATGCTTAATGGCTTAAAATGTAAATGACTGGTACATGTTTAATTTTTAATTAAATACTTATGTTCGTATGGCATTTTCATCCCCAAAAGTGGCACTAAGGTCTGGCACTGTTTAAGTGGACCCCACTTATTATTACATAATAAAAGTTTCAAGAGTTAAGAAAATTTATAGATTTAGTCTTAATAATATTTTCTGTATGTTATTGGTAAAAATTTAAGTTTATCGTACTTCTTTGTTTGACAGTATTATTGTTCAGTGTATTTGTTTCATTTTTGACAGACTAAGTAAATTATCTGTGGAACTTATTGCAATTAATAAACAAAGAAATTTCCTTTTGTCACTTTTACGGTTTTATCAGATTGGCTGCATAATGACAGGTATTTGATTAACTAAGTGTCAAGCCACAGACTGATGAGGGTTTTGGGGGTTTTATATTTATATATTTATTACATAGAATTTTATTGGTTATTTAAGAAAACCTTTATTTTTATATAGAATAATTTTGTAGAATTTAGTCAGTCTTAATAGAACATAAGTAGGAAAAACAACTTGGAAATTTGTAACTTCATTTTAAGTCTTAAGAATAACTTTTGAAATATTACTTGAACGATTATATTGGGATATATAGAATTTTGGAATAAAGTAAATTTATGGAACATACTGCTGTTACCCTCTGCTAAGTAACTGGCAGAGTGTACCCCTGGACTGAGTGAATATTATAGAGGTGTGTCTACGCATGGGCATTGAGCTAATTAATTCCCCAAATCCCCGGTCAGCCTCTAATGCTGAAGTAGACCCAGTGTAGACCCCAAAGAAAAACAACAACAACAATCACTCTCACTTCATTCCGGTTCCAGGTCACTTATAGACTTTTGCATACATGCAGTTACAATGCAGAAGTTTTTCTTGTATGTTTCTTATTAAATAAGTGAGCAGGTCCATGACTTCTCCCTAAACTAGAAACTTCTCTCTGTTCTCACAACCTAAGCTATTCCCAGCCTACCTACTCAATGGCATAAGGCTGTTATCCATAGGTGAACAATGTAGATCCAGAACAACCAGCACAGCTGTGCCATCTTGTAAGGATCTACACTTCACTTTTTGATTCAATAGATAATTTCTGACTAAGAAAAGAAAGGTGTAAATCCAGATCAGATAGTGAGGATATGTTATATTTATTAATGTTACACCTTTTTTATCATACATTATAAAGCATAGGTAAACATTTCAGCTTTTGTTTCCAGCAGACAGCTAATATAATTATATATTCATGCATCAACTTTGTCTTCTTTTAACACTTTTTAAACACCTAACTTCTTTTTCAGGGCAACAAGAAAGAGAACTTGTAGTGTTTTATGATGGGATATGGAAACTTCTATTTCGACACATCACCCAAAAAGAAATCCAGTATGACTAAACATCTTGCAACTGTCAAGATGGACTGTGTTGTACAACAGATTTGATTATTATCAAAACATAAAGTGAATGTCGCTATCCTGTGGAAAGTATTTTGTTTGAAATCTTGGAAAGTGAAAGACATTGAAATTAACAAAGCATTCTTGAAGATATTGGATAAAATATTAAAACTTTATGAAGATGTCAAGAATATTTCCACAGGCCAGCAGCCAGTGGAGCCTTGTACGTCGAACAGTCTGAAGTGTTATTATTATGCACACATAAAGGCATATTCCAGCAAGAAACTACTTTGTTTAAGCTACTGATCGAGACTTCTCAGAAGAATACTACTTCCCAAGCAGGACAGGAACCTCACAGTCTTTCACTGAAATCTAGTTGCCAGCAAAAATAAAGCAAGAATTCTGTCTCAAGCAAAATTTATGTGTTTCACATATCAGTCAGCACTTTCCTGTAATGTCTCCTCGCCAAAGCAGCCAGCAGCCACAGAACTAAATAATTCAGCCGTTGAGCCGGCATCCAGAGATCCAGATTTGCGAGTGAAGCAGCAAACAGCAAGTCTGCATCCAATGGCAACCAGTAGCTAATGAATCGTCTTTAAAACATTTTAGACACTAAACTACATAGCTGATACACATACTTAATTTAACTTGAATTTATCTAATTAAATCTCATAAAGAAAACGGGGCTGCTTTTTTGTTGTTTACCCGTGTATTACAGACTTCCCGAAAGTTGAAAAAAGTGTCAGGCATTTGGTCAGACAAGATGTGAAAAACTGTCTGACCGAAACAAATTCTGTCAGACCGAAACATGTTAAAAAGGTATAAGAAAGTATTAGGAGTTCAAATTTTTGTCTGACATTCGGTCAGATAACATTAGAAAACATGTCTGACCGGCTGAAATTTTACCAGACAGGTCCTTTGGTCTGGCAACTTTCGGGAAGTCTGGTATTACATAAATATTAACATCCATTATTATGTCTCAAAAAGTTTGGGGATCATCTAGTCATTGCCAAGAGTTGTTTAACTCTTTCCTCCGTATATAAGCATTTTTACGCATGTGCGACCAGTGTAGATCCAGATCAGCACATCTGTGCGATCTTATCAGGATCTGCACTGGTCGCATTCTGGTCAGAAATATCCTAATGAATCAAAAAGCGAACAGTTTAGATCCTGATCAGACAGTACGGATGTGCTGGCTGATCTGAATCTAAACTGTTTGCCCAAGCAATAAAGGTGTATCTATGGAGGAAAGGGTAAACCCTATACATTTTCTTCATCGATACAACTTTGTACTATGTACTTTCAATGGTTTTTAGCTTGATTATTTAAAGAATAGGACTGTGAATCTCTAGGCAACCTGCAATGCTATAAGCAGGGTATTTCTGATATGATGACATGTATTTTTCTGTTGTTTTTGTGATATTAAAATTTTTTTTTTCTAACTACTGTTTGTATTGTTATTTTCTCTATTAAGATTGAATATGAAACAAATCTAAATATATATAAAAATGGGATTTAACCTTTAACTCCATAGATACACCTTTGTTGCATGAACCAACATAGTAGATCAATATCAGCGAGCACATTTGTGCAGTCTGATTCGGATCAACACTGTTCGCATTTCATTAGTTTATTTCTGATCAAGATAAGACCAGTGCAGATCCAGATCAGACCACATATATGTGCAGGCTGATCTGTATCAACACTGTTTGCAAACACTTTTAAGCCTGTATACCAGTATGTGAAGTAAATGGTTAAACATAGTTGTGTATTGATTTACAGTAAGACTGCATGTTCTGGTCTTATTTTAAAAAGGTTTTTTTTTTACTTTTGCCAAAGACAAATCATGATAATGGGGATACCACGGTTAACATCATCTCACTTTGATCACTACTATTTGGTGCACCAGTGAATCTTTACAGCCTTAAAGCCAGAATATTTTTTAGCTATTCCACTCACTTTGTCGTCTTCATTTTGCTCTAGTCAAAGACCTATATATATATAACAGATTCGCATCGCTCTTTACATGATGACATGTACTTCTCTGTTGTTTTTATGATATTAAAATATTTTTTTTCTAACTACTGTTTGTATTGTTATTTTCTATATCAAGATTGAATATGAAACAAATCTAAATCTATATGTAATCCTGATGTTTTTACATAAAAATGGGATTTAACCTTTTACTCCATAGATACGCCTTTGTTGCATGAACCAACATAGTAGATCACTATCAGTGAGCACATTTGATTCGGATCAACACTGTTCACATTTCTTAGTTTATTTCTAATCAAGATGTGACCAGTGCAGATCCAGATCCGATCACATATATGTGCAGGCTGATCTGGATCAACACAGCAAACTCTTTTCAGCCTGTATACCAGTATGTGAAGTAAATGGTTAAACATAGTTGTGTAATGTATAATTTACAGTAAGACTGCATGATCTGGTCTTATTTAAAAAGGTTCTTTTTTTCCTTTTGCCAAAGACAAATAATGATAAATGGGGATACCACGGTTAACATCATCTCACTTTGATCACTATTATTTGGTGCACCAATGAATCTTTACAGCCTTAAAGCGAGAATATTTTTTAACTATTCCACTCACTTTGTCGTCTGCATTTTGCTCTAGTCAAAGACACAGATCTTTAACTGATCTAGTAAATCTCATTTTGATATGGGGACTGGACGAGAATTACTTCACGTAACAAATCGCTATTTTCACTTGATATAATCCACCATATTGTAACTGATAATTACGTGTTGACTGGATTTTAATCATGTTTACATCACTTTTAATCGATCTTCATGTTATTATGTTATTTTGATATACTTCTTGAACACATTGACTAAATTATCACATCTTTTTAAGGGCCTTATGTGATCGGCATTTCAAATTTGTATGTTTGCTTTCTGCAGGCTAAGGCACTTTGAACGGTTACATGGTGCAATTTTGGTGATTTTCATTGTTATATCAATAAGTAAATAGTGAACCTGAGTTTAATGATAAAGAATATGCATCTTTCTTTAAATTAATGCAAGTCAAATTTGTATTTAACATTCATTAAAAAAGCTTTAATGATAGACAAAATTGATAAAGGGTTTCGGTATCAAAAATGGCGATCTTGTGATTCAAGATATCGCAGGCCGCATGCATAGGCGAGAAAATGCGATGATGCATATCTACTTACATATAATATAGGTCTTTGCTGCAGTAAGTGTACATTAGATTTTTAAAATGAGCACTCTAAATATAGTTATATAATAATAATAGACAGACGCCCATATGATCTGCTAAGGACGTCTTTAAATAAACACAAAAACACATACACACACACACACACTAGTAAGTGTAAAAAAAACAACAACCTTTTATTATATATATTGAAAAGCCAATTCAGATGCAGCAAATTTGTGCCCATCTTACATAAACCTGAACATAATTCAGGAAAGAAATAAAAACAAGGAATTAACAGATTATATCTAGTGGCCATCAGTGTAGATCCACATCAGCCTGCACATCTGTGCCATCTGTTAAGAATCCACACTGATTCATTCTTGGTCAGAAATAACCGTATGGGACGAGAAGCGGCTAGTTAATATCCTAGCTGATAAACCACGGGGATCTGCGCTCCACAGATCCAGATCTGCCTGTACATTCATGAAGTCAGGAAGTCTTATTGGTCAGTTATAAACTTATGAATGTAGACATGGCCTTGTCAAGAATAATCTTATAAATCTAGGAGCATTGAATGAAACCCCAATCAGACTCAATGATGTGTCAGTGTAGATCTAGATAAGCATGCACATCCATGCCGACTGATAAGGATCCTCGAACTGTTCTATTTTTTGGTCAAAAATAACCTTTGTGACAAGAAAGCGACTAGTTTATTTCCTAGCTCATCAAGCAACACAGATGGGAGTCCACTGTAGATCCAGGTCTGCCTGTGCTTTGTGCAGTCTAATCAGGATTTACACATTCCATTTATTGATTGGTCAGGAATAAAACTTTATAAATCTAGACAAATCTTGGTCAAGAATAATCTTGTGAATTTTTAAAAGCATCTAGAAAAGCCCCGATCAATCTCATTGCAGCTAGTGTAGATCCAGTTCAGCATGCACATACATGCTGTCTGATAAGGATCCACATACTGCTCCATATTTTTGGCTAGAAATAACGCAATGAGATGAAATGCGACTATTGTGCATACCCTAGCTGACCAAGCTGCAAGGAAGTCAAAAACATGTCGTAGATCCAGATCATTCTGTACTGAAGTGCTGTCTGATCAGAATTTGCACCATCCACATTTAGTCAAGAATAACCTTATTAAACTAGAGAGGGCTTGCACAGATCCTGATAAGACCGATGTGTGTGTTGTCTTGATCACTTTCATGTCTAAATTAACCTTAATATATTGAGCGAATGGTGCAGGATGTGTCGAATCTCCGCAAAATTCATCCGATTTAAAAATGTCGGGTACCAATTAAGTTCGGTAAATTAAATCTTAACCTCATCCAGTATTAACTGATTTTCGGGGAATAGACTTTAATAATAATCATAAGGGATATAATCAACAAAATCATTTCAATCTTGAACTCTGTACGTTTCGGCCTACGACCTTGTGTTATTTTCGTAGACTTGTTTCGGTTTCATATTAGATATGACAAATAAACAGTAGTCTAAGACATTCATTGAGAAATAGCAATTGTTTGGATGTATTCGAGAAATGGCCATTATTAAGTTTTGTTTTTATGAATTAACGCTTCACGCTGCGCATGCGTATTGAGATCTCACGGTTTCACGGTGCGCATGCGCAATGACATGAGCGACATGAGCGGTTTCACGGTGCGCATGCGCTGTAGTATCACGGTTCACGGTACACGCTTCACGTTACACGCTGCGCGAGCGTTATCGTTCGTCGCAAGGTTTCTCACGCAAAATCGGGGAACCGAATCGCAGGCTTAGCTGTACTTATGTACAGTGACTGCGGTCCGTCATCAGATCTAACATTTTGATCTGACTTTAGTGAGATTGTATAAGCGTCTATGAAAAATATAACAGGACTACGTTCTACAAATTCTGAACGTGGATAACAGTCAGTTTCTAGCATTGTTTACTCTTGAGTTTCTTTTATGTTTGCTAAAATAATAATAAATTGCATTTCTAGCCTTGGAGAAACGAAGCGTAATTCAGTAAAGATCGCCACCACAGAGAATAAGAAACACAGTGACGGATGAAGTAAAAACATTTAATTTGATATATTCTCGATCTAAAATCAATAGCGCACCGAACACTTATAACTGTATTAAATACATGCACAATTATTGTTCATACTGACAGCATAGCATCGTATAAGCTTAAGCATGATGAAAGTGGAATCAGAATTTTCCTAAGGGGAATACTTCAAGCTGGAGATCCTTTATTCCACATTCAAGCCTATACGTTGAAAATGCGGTACTGTTAGCTTTATGGGTGCTTTTTGTGCCAAATAAAACAAACTCGTATACACAAATGAATAAGGAAATACCGCAATAAGTTTTTATGTTACTCTCTTCTTGTTATTCAAACAGTTAAAGAACTTAACATTTAACGGTTCATGAAAACTTGGTTTTGATCAATATCATTTCCATTAGAAATTTCATCTAAAGAAAATATTCCAGTCGGATTCATTCCTATCGGAAATACTCAATTCTGTCGGAATTCAAAATAGATCAGATCAGAAAATATGGTGAATATTCTAGTAAGACAACAGTTAAACAAATCGTTTTTTAATATAATACAATAACCAAGTATTATAACGATAAAAGTCAGAGATATAAGGATAATTATCTATATTTATGTAATGAGTCATTTTGACGAAAACATTAAACGATGTTGACGATTACAACAATGTCAAGTTGTCAATCATGACCACGAGAGTCAGATTTTGTCAACAAAATATAATAAAAATAACTTACTTACAGAATAGTGAGTGTATATATAAAATGCTATTTCAGACATCCCGAAAGTTGCCAGACCGAAGGACCTGTCTGGTAAAATTTGAGCCGGTCAGACAAGATTTCTAATGTTATCAGACCGAATGTCAGACAAACATTTGAACTCCTTATACTTGCAAATAGCCTTATAACATGTTTCGGTCTGACGGAATTTGTTTCGGTCAGACAGATTTTCACATCTCATCAGACCAAATGTCTGACACATATTTTCAACTTTCGGGAAGTCTGCTATTTACATTTTGTTTTTCTTTAATCACAATCTTTTTTTTTCATTTTCACAAGGAAACACAACAACTGACTTTACTGACTGGAAATTATAAATAGGACATAAGTTGCGATTAAAATAAATGTTCGGAATAACTTTTCCCACAGGACTGATTCCGCTCGGAAAGATAAATACAAAAAGAATTCCGATAGGAATTAAATAAACACAGGAAACATTCCGATCGGAATTTTTCAAACTAACAGTTCTATTATGCGTATCCATAATCGTACGAGACCATGTGGGTATCCTAATTTCATACAGATTTTAACCGAATTATTATTCTTGTATTAAACCGATCTTTTTTGTTTAATAATCATTATCTTCAAAATAATACAAGTTAAAACGTAAATTTTACATCAAATCTGAGATGATGGTAATTACAACACACTACTGTATACTATAACTTGTTCACGATTTTTATGCGCCCGTTTGAAAAACGGGACGTATTATGGGAACACCTGCGGCGGGCGGGCGGGTTGGCAGGCGGTGTCCACAGGGTTTCCGCTCTCTAAGTCAAAGAGTTTTCATCAGTTCTTTATCAAACTTGGTGAATATGTTGGTGTGCATAATGTCTCGACCAAGTTCTATAACCAGCCAAATCCCCCAAGGCACTCCTGAATTATGGCCCTTGAATTGTCCAAAATTACTGTTTCCGCTCTCTAAGTCAAAAAGTTTTTATCCGGTCTTTATCAAACTTGGTGAATATGTTGGTAGGCATAATATCTCTGCCAAGTTCAATAACCAGCCAAGTTGCTTCAGGCACTTAAGAGCATTGGCTCTTTATTTATACGAACAATGTGGCAAATTAGCCAAACTTTTTGACGGGCGTATTTTGTGGCATTTTGGCACTGTTGTTTAAAGATAATGTTGATTTTTCTTGAATTACATGTTTCTCTCTTTTTTTAAATACAATAGTTATTGTAAAATTTAGGTGAAATAACAACAATAACTATATGAATTTAAAAACTTGTATTTGTGAATTTCTTTTACATTGTCGATTAAACAAGTTCTCTTATAAAATGAGTTCTCCACCGATTTCAGGACTGCTGCCCAAGAGATCATATACTGCCGGTGATTTAGAAGTTATACACGTATCCGTGCGTCATGCAAATGTAATTCAAAAACAACCAACTTATCGCTTATTAAAATAGAAAAGGATAAAACGTTTTGAAATATTTATTTTTTGACATGAAATATTGCAGTCTCGGTTTTTAGCCGAAATATCGGAAACATAACGATTAGAACCAAGTTGAGCTTAAAGTTCCCTTTTCATGGAATAAAATTTACACAAGTAAGTAAACATAGGTACCCATTTTGATTTACCGATAAAACGATGAAACTTACTATGAAACCTTTAACTCAGTATTTAACGCGATATTTTCAAATCAAGAACACTCCATAATCTGCATTGTATAATTTCAAATTAAAAAAAAAGAGATTAACTTTTGTCAAGAAAATAACCGACAGGACTGAAAAGGATCAGCAAGTCTGACAAGTAATCTTAGAATATAAATCAAAAAGTACGTGAAGTTAAAAAATAGAAGCATGAATGAGAAACTGAATAACGAATTTCACCTCTTCAATTATTCATACTGGAGATAACTTTATATAATATTACACACATACAAGTACAACATGTATTATGTGACGGCTGTATTGGTGCACGAGACCGTGTCTGTGTGAGCACAACAAAGGACTTTAATCTATATCATTTTGCTGTATTTCTTGATCAGCACTATCGTATTAAAAGGTAAAACTAATGGATATATATGGATAATTATCTAAATTAATGTAATGAGTCATTTTGACGAAAACAGTAAGCGATGTTGACGATTACAATAATGTCAAGTTGTCAATCATGACCAAGAGAGTCAGATTTTGTCAACAAAATATAATAAAAATAACTGACTCACAGAATAGTACGTTTACATTGTGTTTTTCTTTTATCACAATCTATTTTTTTTTCATTTTCATCAGAAAAACAACAACTGACTTTACTGACTGGAAATTATAAATACGACATAGTTTGAGATTAAACTAAATGTTCGAATAACTTTTCCCACAGGACTGATTCCGCTCGGAAAAATAAATGCTACATGAATTCCGATAGGATTTAAATAAACGCAGGAATCATTCCGATCGGAATTAAATAAACGTAGGAATCATTCCGATCGGAATCACCTCTTCCGATCGGAATTTTTCCGATAGGAAAAAATTCCGACCGGAAAAATTCCGATCGGAAAATTTTCCGACAGGAAAATTCAGGATTCCGATCGGAAAATGTCGATTCCGATCGGAATCGAAGTTTGACACTGAATTTATTTTCCAATTTTCTCGAAAACTAAACAAGATATGGCATTGAACCATTCCAGTTTTTCTATTTAAATCATGTGTAATCACCTGATAAAAAAAACCGCAAGAAAATCGATAAAATAAAAAAAAAGTTTTCGGAAAATATAATATTCCGAAAATTCACAGGATCGTGTTTTATAATGTTAACATGTAAGGCCAGAGAAAATAAATTAGATTATTAGATTATCATCCGGATTTTGGAAAAAAGGGGGCAGGTGGGCACTTTTTAATTTTTATTAACGAAGAAGGTATTTCGGGATGGTCTTAAATCCGTTCTGTACGTTACAGAATGTTTCGATTTTTTTTACCAATAAATTTTTTTTGGGGAGGGTGGTTTTGGACAGGGGCGGGCGGGGATGAGAATCTAAAATATTTTTAATCTGGCCTAATACATCTCTATTCCAAAAGAATGTGTGCACTTGGTTTTTTTATTATTTTTTATTAATTGCATTTTTAATGCCTAATTATGCGGTATCAAAGTTGAGATTAGATCATTGATCGTTTAACTATATAGTTCAAATGATAAAATCTCAACTTTAATACCAAAATTTAGGCGTTAAGAAAAGCTGTTTATGCAGTTACCTGTAAATGTGTTCGACAGAAGCGGCGCACCTGCTAATTAATGCTGTACTAGTTTACTTTAGCTTTCAATATGAGCGTGATACCGTGCGGAATTAATGTTCACGTATTTTGCGCTAGAGCTAGTGCGCGAAATTAAATAATATGTCGACACATGTCCGCGACATTGTTTTTTTTTAGCCTTCCGCACGAAAATTCCTCGCCGCAAAATTAAATGACACAACAGTTATGCTTTGTTTTACAGATCTTAAAGCGGACCTCATGACGTATTACCGGGTGAACGAGTCCATGATCCCAGCTGCACCCCTGGTTGACGAACACAAGGTTCCTATCGAGGAGTTGTACGTCCTACCTCCTATGTGGGCCTATGACAAGCCTTTAAATTTTGGACTGGATAAGAATACACAAAAAGAGGAGCAAGCGCGGGGAAAAGCACAAGAAACGCAGAAAACAAGTGTCACTCGACTATTTCTCAGCGAAAAGAACGTTCGATATAAAAATATATACATAACGGCAGACGCCGGATTCGGGAAGACCTCGCTATCACAGACCCTTACCATGACCTGGTGCAAAGCTCACTCCCCTCTGACGTCGCGGACAAAGAACTATAAAGTTGAGGAGTTAGCCGCGATGAAATACTTTGAATTTCTGTTTGTCCTTCATTTAAGGGACTATCAAAGTGAACCGCTGTGCAATCTCGATGATTTGATAATGCATAATTTTATGTTATCAAACAATTTGTCAAGAAACACACAGTACACGAAATATTTCTTCCAAAGGCTGTTACACGAGAAAACGTGCCTTATAATTTTAGACGGCTTAGACGAGTGGGCACACCCGGATAAATGTAGAAGAACACCTGCAGTACCACACAACAACCATCCAGACAGTTGCACGGTGCTCACCACGTCCAGACCCTGGAAGCTGGGAACCATAGGGTTGTCTGAACATAATATTGATCGGCATATTGAAATTTCCGAGCTAGATTGGTTGACAGGTTATCAGCTTAAAGAAAATGCAATCCGAATACTAAATAAAAGAAACTTAAACCGGGCAGGGAAAAGCATTAAAGATTTCGATAAAGCAGTCTGGTCGGTGGAAATCGGGGATATTATTTACAATCCGTACATTTTGCTTCAGCTTATGTGTGTGTTTTTTGGTGGTCTTTCCATTGGTAAATCAAAATGTGAAATTCACAGTAATATTACTGAATTTTCACTTGAACGTGGTCTGAAGAAAAACTGTTTACCGGATATTCAAGTACAGACAAATGATGATGCGCCAGTACCGAACTGTATGAACGAGAACGAGACATGTAAACGTTATTACATCCTATTAATAAAGCTTGGGAAATTGGCTTTTTACACTTTATTTAGCGAGAAAAGAGAATCATCTTTGATATTTGATAGAAGAATTGTCACCCAGTACATGACCGAGCAAGAAATCGAGTTCTGTTTAAAAGTTGGACTGTTGTGTCAAACCAAGGACAGCAGCATAATCGCAGTAAAACGATATCATGTTTTCTTTCAGCACAAGTCTGTACAGGAATTCTTCTCTGCTATTTATATAACATCTGAATGGCAAAACGAATCTGTAAAATCAACCATTCTTAATGTTTGTTCATCTCTTTCAGGCATATTAGAAATGTCCAATGTATTTGTTTTTGTATGTGGTATTAACCCGGAAGTATATACATGTATTTCCGGTGAGCTGCAGACGATCGTTGACCTTGACGGTGTGACGCGCAGCTGTAGACTTAGGTATAATGATAATGACGCTAGGACATTACACTCTAACCAATCAATGCAGATGCAGTGTTTACAAGAAAGTATGAGAAATGGAAATGTAAGTTGTCCCATCGATCTTTATGTTGTGCTTGATAGCTACATGTACCCTCTAGTAGATTTATCTACATTGAAAACGGTTATACTCTACAATAAAGGTAACGTGAAATCGCTACTAGTATCAGAACAAGACAAGTATACAGAGTTTATGCAGTCGCTGGATCCTGGTGTGTTCACCTCCCTGGAGACATTGAGAGTAGAAGACTGTGACAAGGAACCAGTATGGCTGGCTGACATCCTCACTGAATCAGCCCGCACATTGAAATGTCTGACATTATCAGGATATTATAATATATATCTGTCCGATATCAGTATAAGGGCGCTCACAGGACTGACATGCTTACAATCATTGTATCTTGCTGAAGTGTACATGACTCACAGTAACCTTAAATGTCTCTATGCTTATATCAGCCAGACCACAACACTGACACAGCTCAAGCTGAAGTACATACCCTGCTCGGACCACTGGGGTCAGTACCGTGATTGTGACCTCACCTTGGACCTACATCGTCTCAACGAGCTGAAGATGCTGCATCTTTCTAAAGTACCATGCATAGAGCTACACGTGAATCCAGCATGTCTGGAGAAGCTCATGTTCTGTCCACCACGGGGAGAGAAGATGACAGCCAGAGCCAGCGCCACATTGTGGCAAGATCTACGTGCAGCACCGGTCCTATCATCATTAACGTTATGGAGGATGACATCCTGCCAGGAGATGATACAAACCATTCCTACATTAACTCAGCTACAGCATCTCCAGCTTGTGTGGATCGATATGGATGACGTCATACCACGTGTATCACCTGAAATGACTCATCTAGAACGTGTGGAGCTATGGGAAGTAACAATGTCGTCTGCTGCGTGGCAGGGACTTTTCCTCAGTATCGACCAGCTACCACGGAGTATCACCGTTAAACTCTCGCGCATTACAATGACATCCCAGGAGTGGAGAGAACTGTTGCTCAGTCGGCGGGCTGCAACATCCGGTCACGGTGAAGTTAGGCTTGTGTCATGGACCATCCAAGGAGGAGTGGAGGACGATTGTGAACGTGATCAAGACTACGCCGACATTATCACTATTACAAGATTTAAGTATCGACGAGTGGGGCTGGGCATCACTGACTCTGAAAAACAAGACTGAGTATTAAAAATAGCAAACCATATTTGATTAACACTTTTAATTTAATTTACAACATAAAAACACAACATACAACGACGCGGTGTGTAATGAAGTAATTGCTGAGGAACTTTACACACTCCTCATGTATATACATGTATGTACATGTGATTTACATGTTTAGAAAAAAATCAATAAATGAGTTGTTGTTGTTGTTGTTGTATATACATGTGATTAACATGTTTTGAAAAAACAACATACAACGATGCGGTGTGTAATGAAGTAATTGCTGAGAAACTTTACACATTTCTCATTTATATACATGTATGTACATGTGATTTACATGTTTAGAAAAAAATCAACAAATGATTTGTGAAAATATTGGAAGTTGAATAGTAAAGTTTAATTGAATTGAAAAAACATGTAAGTTCATTTGTGCCTTTTCTAAAACGCTACAGTCAGAACAAGATAAATAGGAACATGTTATTTATAAATATATAGAGTGAAATAATAACGACGCGGTGTGTAATGAACTAATTGCGGAGGAACTTTACACACTCCTCATGTATATACATGTATGTACAAGTGATTTACATGTTTAGAAAACAAATGATTTGTGAAAATATTGGAAGTTGAATAGTAAAGTTAATTGAATTGGAAAAACATCTAAGTTCATTTGTGCCTTTTCTAAAACTCTACTGTTAGAACAAGAAAAATAAGAACATGTCAGTTTTAACAATTATGAATAGTTTTAATATATTTCTCATGTACATGCATGTATATAATTATTGATTCAGTTTTTTTTTATTCCTTAGAATATATTAGAGTAAAATTGTACATGTAAAATGTATGCAGATATAATGTACAGTACGTTCTTGATAACTAGACAGTCACGTGACAGACAAGTTCGTTTTATACAATTAAATAGCAAATACAAAACTTTTCACATTCATTATTTGATTATTTCCTGCTAAATTGCTCCACTGATAAAGAGTTTCACAAAGCAGTATGTCTGTTACATTTTACAGGGGATTAATAAGTTTTGTTTTCATAATCACAACTATGGCTTAAAAAGTTATAAATACTATAAATTTAGTTAAATTTTAACAATGATTTACAAGTATTTATAATAAAATCAAAATATTTTTGACAGCAACGACTTTTATGTGGCGTTTCCTAACTCGGTTGCACAACTTTGTTACTGCTGTTGCAATGATTCTGCATCACTGTCTCTGAAAACAAAAAACGAGTAAATATTTTCTTAAAATATTCAATGTACATTTATATATAGATTGAACAGATTTAAGTATATGTATTAATTTTATGTTTAATTATTGATTTAACATGAATTGTGTACAACAATATGATTTTGAATTATCTTCATTTATATTAATGCAGCCATTTACCTATAGATAAAATGTATGAATAAACGGCATAAAACGTTTTGGATTTTTATCAATTTCTTTAAGATAAACCAAACTATTCAGCAGGTATCCGATATACCTGTGCCAGAAGTAGGATTCTCATATAAAGCTGGAATCATTGCGGTCTGAAGACATTAACTGGTCCTTAAAATTAAGTTACAGTTAGTATTTATCAAGTGAAGTTTTAACAAATAAGAAACCGAAGATAATGGAACCTAGCTAAGTGACTGGTTTTCTTAATTGTTGAAACTTCACTTATTAAACACTAACTAACTTAGTGTTTGCCACAATGTTACCTCATATCTTATCAGTTTAGACATCATAACTTAATGAATAGTCAGCACTATACAGACAATGATCAGCAGTCCATGTTCGCGGATATTTAAATGTCAGGATATTCGCTTTAATTCTTGGTTATCTGATATCGTCTGACAATCCCCATGGCTGAAATGATGAATGAAATAACCCAACAAAATATTCAAGTAACTTAAAAAGACATTTGGCGCAAACATATGGCCTTCCGACCGGTGTAGACCCAGATCCCAGTGTAGACCATGATCCCAGTGTAGATCCGAAATTTAATTGTCGACTCAGATCCAGTATAGAGCCAAATCACAATGAAATCCAAGATCCCACTTTAGACCCAGATTTCAGTGTAGATCCAGATCTCAGAGTAGACCTAGATCCCAGTGTTGACCTAGATTCCAGTGGAGACCCAGATCACACTAAAGACCCTAAAACACAGATTGTTTAGTCCAGTATCATGTTGGCCCCCTGCCAAATGTGTCTATTATCAACATTAGTCACATATTAAGATAACTCAAGTTTTGTAAGTTCAGTATCCTGTCATGGTAGTTCAGTATCTAGCTCACTGCTGGCACTAATCAATCAATTAATCAATCAGCATAAACTGACACCGTCTTTAGGTAAAATCGTTTTGAGCTATCATTACATAATGGAAGCAGATTAAAAATCTTAAACTAAAGCTCAAAAGCTACAGAAAGTGTTAAGATAAATCTTACATTTATTTTACAAGACAGTCTCAGACAATACAATGAAACTAATGATTAAATAAAGGTTTGATTAATCTGTCCGCAGTTTGATGAAATTTAAAACAGTTTGTATATTGAGTTGATCTTGAATCAAAGACAAAACAGTCAGAATACTTGACACTTGTTTTCAGACCCTCTAGGTTGCTCAATCATAGAAGTGTAGACAGACGTGACACTTGTGATCCTGTGTCAGGTGGCAGATTGTTTTCCGGGTAACTGAAATAAAGAAGCGAAGACCAGTATGTGAGAAAATGTGTCACATGTCATCTATTTTACTAGTTCTCATTGATACAAGTTTAGACCGAATATGTGACATGTTAGGTCCAGGTAGTAGAATTAGATTGTAACACACCCTTCAGTAATCTTAAGACAACTAAAAGAAGATATAACATCCAAGGTTGATGAAATATAGACTCTTAAGGTAGTCTAACTGTAATGCTTTCCCGCGCATAAATTTGAGACGTCGTCAAACATCGGCTCGCTTTCGGTGACTTCCGACACTACTCGTCAGAGCCGATAGTAGCCGAAGCGACATCGATTATTGTCGACTGTTAGTGACAGTTAACCGAGTATTCCCGACATTCGAGAAAAAAGCGCGGGAAATCATTACAGTTAGACTACCTTAAATCAGTCACTGATATCACAAAATATCACCAATACTAACTCATCTTTTATTGGCGATGTAGTGCGCTCAGAGTTATGTGGCTAGGCACTGTGGGCGTGCTGGTTCAATCCCTAGTCTGAGCTTGTTTAGAAGAGCTATGGTTTGCTCTTAATTCTACTGATTTGTGTATTAAATTGAATCAAATATTTAAAGGAGATTACACCTGTCGTTAAGTGTGTATTTTAGGGGCAGGCGGTGAAAGACTTTTATCAGGCACAATTTCTGCAATCAACTAGCTACGAAAAATGGAAGGCACCCGAAATAAACTAATCATCAAGCCGTTTTTTTGAAGTCTTGTTGTTGACAACCTATACATCATGCGGGCTTTACTGAGGTGGCAACGGGATTCCAGTGTGTCCCAGTTGAGAGTTTTTAGCATGGTAGACTGTCTGAAAGTTCATTTATACATAATGTTTCTACAACTCTTTTATACCTTTAGATTGTCGGATATTCTAGCCACCTTCTGCGCTTTTCAGATTCATCTTGTCTGCTCAGACCACCTGTGGTTGAAGACCACATCTTATTTGTCCCCTTGACCATTGTTGACTGATTAAAAGAAAAATTCAACCGTAAACAAAGACGACATTTGGGTGGTTGTTGAGGAACGTTCTCACCTAACACAGCTTAGAAAACATTGAGAAATTATATTTAACATGAGTCAGTGGTACAGCAAGTTCAGTTGGCCAGGCTTACAGTTATGGTCCGAATATTTACAGATTTTAGTCTTGGTCTGAAATGAATATACAGTAAAACCTCTGATAAAGACCACCCTATTGTTAAGATCTCCTGGATAACAAGACCTCTATATGTTCCTTTGAATAGTTTTGCATAATTTTCTACCCCAGAATTAAGACAACTCCACTATTAGGAACACGCTAGAAGTGGTCTAAATAGAGGGGTTTCACTGTATGTTTCAATGCGATGTCAACATAAACTTCAATAACTCAATGGTCAGAGAGAAGAAAACTTGGACAAGACAACTAAAGGGCCATAACTCCAGGGACGTAGGCGAGACAATCTGCCTGGTTACCAAATCTTTTGAGACCTAACCACAACAAGTCTAAAGCAAATCAAAGTGACACGTTTTACGAACTTCTTTAATTATCCTGAATAAGAATTTAAACAATCTTGTTTGATTTCTTGCATGCATTATCGATGCTTATATACATCATTGCAATAATGTGAATAAAACATCTTACTAGTTCAGCTTTTTTCGGTATTTCATATTAATATCTTAATATAGCCAGTGGGACATTCTGTCAGTCTTCAAAAACACAACCACCGTATCACAATCATCTCTCGTCGGGCCTGAAATGTTGGAGGTATCTATTAACTTCCTTCTCTGTGCTCAAAGTAAGACAGAATAAAACATTTAGAAAATGACTATTGTCAGCTTATACAGGCCCGGATCCAGACTGGTACATGCTGGAGGCTGATGACGGGGTGAGGGCTAAAATGGTGCAATTTTAAGTATACCTAAACTATATCTGTACTTATTCAGTGTGCAATAAATTAACAGTTCTCTCGAACTGAGGATGAACATAAATTATCCAACGTTTGTTTTTTACTAATTTAAAATCGAAATGAATGAAGTGTGCTCTGAGAACTTCATTTTCAGAATGTTCCCATTATCTGGTCAAAAATACATTTCATTAAACAGTCTTACATTTTTGTAGTTTTGCAGACAAAAAAAAAATGAAAGAATCTCTTCGATTTCCTCAAAAACTGCTAATTGCTCCTAGTGTTTGTAACGATTTTCCAATCTTTGTCCCGGTTGGCTCGGTTGGTTGCGTCGCGGGGATTGCATGGCTGGGCGCTGTCGCCGTGACGGTGCGTGTTCGCTCCCAGCTAGAGACACTATCATTTTACTGCACTCAGAAGGCTATTGTTCCACCTGTTTTGATTGGGCAATGGCTGAGCGAGCAACCAATGAAAAAGTGTATTTAAATCACACATGTTTACATCACTGTTAATTGTTGCTTGCAGTTAATATGCCCCCGAGCTACATGTATCCATGGTAATTAATTGCTGACCAGCTGGCCAGTGAAATGTTTCAATACACAACACTTGATCAGGCAGATTTTAAAGGCAACTTAAAAAAAAGCGGCCGTGCTGGGGGGGTGGGTGCAGCCCCTCAGCCATAGGGCTGCGTCCGGGCCTGTTATACTGAACACAACTATCCTGTGTCTTGAACATGTCCTATTTGCATCCTCTTGCCCGAAGAAGATAAAGTCAGTTTTGTTACACTGATGCTAAACTTCTTCCCTAGAGAATCTCTGCTGGTATACAAAACTGCTCTCTGGTAAAAATAACAACTTCTTCACCCTTTACTACACAAATACACATTTTATCACATGGGCAATTAATTAGTGTAGATCAAAATCAGAAGGGTCAAATCTGTGGATTTACACAGTTCACTCATTGGTCTGAAATTACCTAATAAATTTAAAATCAAACAGTTTAGATCCAGATCTGTAGGCATTGCGAGCAGGCTTTTCTGGTCACTTGTCATCCATGGGATCTGATAAAAGCCATATACCATTAGGTAAAGGTTTAACTTACACGAATACATGTAGTAATAAATATAAATATACAGTGCCTTCCTTTCTTGCAAAATATCTAACGTCTAATTTACTTAACTATATACTGAACCATTCAGTTTCCAAATAAAAACAAAATGTTTATGCCCTTTATTTTTTTTTTTGATTTACCTCTGTTCATAAGACACAATGTTGCTAGTTGGTCTCAATGTATGACAGGACATTTTTTTTCAACTGTCATAACGATGGAGTGACAAGTGCCCAGTTAATGTCTATTATTTTCCAATTCTTGCAATGAAATGTTAATCTAGGGTTATAACATTCAGAATGAAAACCAGATCTCAAGATTCCCATTGGTCAGTTGTAAAACTGTTCTCAATTTCAACCAATCAGATTTCTGACATCTGAGAATAGTCTTCATTCTCAGTGTTATAACCTCGGAAGCCAATCTGGCTGTTTTAACAAACTTGAATTAGACATTGTGCACATATACACAGTTTCAAAGTTACATAAAGACTTAATAATGCCTCATTATTTCAGTCACTCTTCACAGCTTTTTAATTGCCATTCACCAGAGTGAATGCTTGCTGTAAGCTCCATAACTGTGAGTCATTACCTGCATGTACCATTGCTGTGAGCTACCTAACTGTAAGTCATTACCTACATGTACCATTGCTGTGAGCTACATAACTGTGACAAGAAATCCAAGCAACAGTGCCAGGCAAACTTTCTTCAAGGCTGTTCTGCATCATGAACAAGTATGGCTTGAGTGCTTTGTCTTTATTCATGTCCTACAAATCAAAATGAAAGACACTGTTACCACTTCTAGGATACAAGATGACTTAAATCATAAACATTAATGCTAGCAAGGAGAATATGGAAACTGGAGAACAATTACATCATCACAACTGACTCTGATCTTAGGCATATGTTAACAAGAAGCTGTGTTCGGAAAACACATATGCCCCCGGTAGCGAAGTTTGTAGCGATACAAATTTTAAATGATAGCACAGTGTTAAAACTGCAACTAAAATCACAAGTTAGTTCTAAATAATAAAAATAACTGTCTGGTGCCAGAACCTGTACATGGCAAGAATTTATCATAACAAGAGCCAGTCGGAAACGACTGCACGCTCGACTATTTTAAGTCAGACATATTTAAGCACATTTAAAACTGGGCTTCATTTAAACTGGGGAGTGATTCAGGAGTTTCTGACACCCAACACACACACATGAACAAAAGTTTCTTAATCCAAGTTAGGAAATCAATAAATGACAATTACTTTATTATTGTAGTTTTTTATAGGGTTTACACAACCCAGTCCATACACCCCTGATACCACACCCATCAACCCACTATCCCTGCCCACCTATAGTAATGTGGTGGGGTGTGGTGTAGTATAGTAAGGTATGGTATGCTGGTTGCTGTTGTTGGTGGTGTGGGTGTTGTTGCTGTTGTTGGTATTGTTGTTGGTGTTGGTAGTGTTGGTGTTGTTGGTGGTGTTGGTGTTGTTGTTGTTGGTGGTGTTGTCGGTTGTTGTTGATGCTATTGTTGTTGGTTGTTGGTGTTGTTGATGCTATTGTTGTTAGTGGTGTTGTTGGTGGTGGTGTTGTTGTTGGTGGTGGTGTTGTTGGTGGTGTTGTTGATGGTGTTGACAGTGTTGTTGGTGGTGTTGTTGACGGTGTCATTGGTGGTGTTGTTGATGGTGTTGTTGACGTTGTTGTTGACAGTGTGTTGTTGGTGGTGCTGTTGATGGTGTTGTTGACGGTATTATTGTTGGTGGTGTGGTGGGGTGGTGGTGGTGGGGTGTGAGATGGGGTGGTGTGGTGGTGTGGTGGGGGTGGTGGTGGGGGGTGGTGGTGGTGTGGGGGCGGTGGTGTGGTGAGGGGAGTGGTGGTGGCGGGGTGGTGGTGGTGGTGGTGGTGCGGTGGTGGTGGTGGTGTGGTGTGGTGTGGTGTGGTGTGGTGTGGTGTGGTGTGGTGTGGTGTGGTGTGGTGTGGTGTGGTATAGGTATAGTATAGTACAGTACAGTACAGTATAACCACTCAACACAGTACCGTACAGAACAGTACAATACATAGACTGGCTCCCGTCCCTATGTTCTGTTATATTCTCTCATATCACTAATACAGTAGTCATCAATTCGTCCAAGAAGAGCAACTCCTGCAGGTACCTTATTGATATGCACTTTACTTCCCTTATCTCCCAGAACATAGGATCAGAGAAAATGAAATGAAATATTTTAAAAAAAAATAAGTATTTCAGTGTTTTTTTAATAAACCATCTAGCTGGTGCCAGGCTATACAATACAGTACAGTACAGTACAGTATAACCACTCAACACTTTCACCAAAGTATGTTAAGTACATCTGTTTTAAACCTTTTCTATAGCATTACCTATGAAAAACACTAACATTGAAACTTTAACCATAATTTCTGAGTCTTAATTCTAATTTCTAAGCGAAAAAGGGCACAAATTAAATAAAACAAGTTAACCATTTATATCCAAGTATAAAATGGGGAGATAATCCCAGAAAAAAGGTAGCCAGACTTACATAACTTGTAAGGGTCATCATCTGTGCACTGTTAAGTATATGTGTAAACTTTAATGCCAGATCTCTTTGTGGATATTGCGAAATATCCAACATGCCGAAACAAGTTAACCATTTTCTAAGTACAAAAAGGGGAGATTACACCAGAAATAAGGTACCCAGAGTTATGTAACTTGTCAGGGTCATGACCTGTGAACTGTTAAGTAAGTGTGTAAACTTTCATGCCAATGCTCTTTGTAGAAATTGAGAAAAATCGAACTTGCCGAAAAATGTTAACCAATTATCTCTAAGTACAAATTGAGGAGAAACCCCCGAATTAAGATAGCCAGAGTTATGTAACTTGTTAAGAGTCACACCCTGTGTACTGTATAGTAAGTTTGTAAACTTTCATGCTAATGATCTTTGTAGAAATGGAAAAATATCCAACTTGCCGAAACAGGTTAACCATTTTTTTAAGTACAAAAAGGGGAGATAACACCAGAAATAAGGTACCCAGAGTTATGTAACTTGTCAGGGTCATGACCTGTGAACTGTTAAGTAAGTGTGTAAACTTTCATGCCAATGCTGTTTGTAGAAATTGAGAAATATCCAACTTGCCGAAAAATGTTAACCATTTATCCCGAAGTACAAATTGGGGAGAAAACCCCGAATTAAGAAAGCCAGAGTTATGTAACTTGTTAAGAGTCATATCCTGTGTACTGTATAGTAAGTTTGTAAACTTTCATGCTAATGATCTTTATAGAAATGGAAAAATATCCAACTTGCCGAAACAGGTTAACCATTTTTCTAAGTAAGAAAGGGGAGATAACACTAGAAATAAGGTACCCAGAGTTATGTAACTTGTCAGGGTCATGACCTGTGAACTGTTAAGTAAGTGTGTAAACTTTCATGCCAATGCTGTTGTAGAAATTGAAAAATATCCAACTTGTCGAAAAATGTTAACCGGACGGACGTGCGAACGGACGGACGGTTCAATCACTAGATGCCGGGGGCATAAAAAAGAGAATACACCAAATATTATACTGTGTTAGAGGCCCTGACAATGTGATAAGGATTCAAGTAGTTTCAGGTACTGAAACATTTTATTAGCCCTTATTGAAGTGATTCAAAATAAAGAAGACAATAAAAGGGAGACAACTTCAATACAAAAGACAAAATTTAAAGTGATAAAAGTTTGTATCTGATTTTAGTAGACCTAACAATGCTTGGGAAAAACTTGCAGGTTGGTGCAACCTAGAGTCTGGTTTTAGACTACAGTATTGCTTTGCTTCTAACTGTTCCAAGATGACAAACCTTGGAATATTCTTTGCAGTGTGCAAGTTTCTGTTGACTGTTTTACATCTGGCCTTATTTACAGTGTTTAGTACCTTCAGGATCTTGTAATTCTAACCAACATCTGTTCACAGCTTCTGGTCATCTCATATTGTGTTGTCTGGTCAACTCTGAAATTACTGAAATTTTTATTTCAATGTGAACAAGTGCATTTAAACTTGTGACAAATTTGTCTGAAACCGTAACGTCTACCTCATGTTCAATGATGCCTGGTGTTTTTGGAATAAGTGTAACCGATTGTTGTTTGCAAACTCATTTATGACTCGAGTAAAGCTAATCACTGGTAATTGCTACTTTCAGAATAGTGTTGCTGTATTTATAAAATTTAGCTATGTCTAAGTGAAAAACTCCAAACACTTCGGAGGCAGATGACCAGTTTCTGTGCTTCATAATGAATTTATATGAAAGTGTTATAAACTGACAGCCTGTGTATTCGGCCAAGCTTCATGATTTTGTTTCAGTGAAATCTGTTTCCAACTGACTGAATTTTCATGTGTTCATCATATTTTAAGTGAGCATACAATTTTGACATACCTTCATATTGTCAGAGATTTTAGCCACCATCTGTCCAACATATTCTGCTCATTCAAGATTCATCTTGTCTGCTCACCATATGATTAGAGATCTGAAAATGATTAAGGTTTGAGTTTTGAATGTTAACATAAAAGTTTTTTAAATGTCATAAATGCAATTTGAAAAGAATATTTCTGGACTTTCGGAATTTACTTTGTAGCACTACAGTTGATTGTAATTAACATCTCAGTGAAAGCTTAATTTCATGAAGACATCATTTGTAATGTGAATCAGTGGTACAACAAGGTTCGGTTGACAAGGAGCACAGTAATGGGCCAAAATATGGATCCATTCACAGAGCATAACAGAATACTAAGCTCCAAGTAATGAATCGAACGATTCGTTATCAGACATTTAAACCATGTGTTCGATCCACTGCTTTGGCTATTCATTGCTTTGGAATTGTTATTTCACATGGAAATTGTCTATTGGTTACCAGTATTAACGTTTGTCACCCATTTTTACGACCTCTTTTTAGATTACACCATTAGGCTTTTTCTAAATTGTCTGTCCAAAATACCAAATAAAATATAAACAATCTCAGTGGAAAATTGATAACAATCACTTTATTTTGTCTAACAGTTACATGCAAACTTCTTCTGGTTGGTGGCGACTGACTTAAAAAATATAAGATTTCGGTATACAAATGACTTGCATGGCAGTGAATCCTTTGATTTTGTCAGCAATAGTTTGAACTCATTAACAAATGCATTAATGTCAAAGAATTATATATAAAGTTAATTAATTATTTTTATAGAGGATGAGTAAATAAAGTAATAATTACAGGCTGTCAACAAGGTCATCTCCAAAATATAGGAAAAATATAGGAATATTTTTGCAACACATATAGGAGTTTTTGGATGATTTTGAGGCAAAATATAGGAGTTTGGAACTGACAATAGTTTTATTTACATGCACTTATACAAATGATTTTCACCTGTGCATTTACTGTTTCTACAATAATCAATGTCCGAAATGTCTACTGTAAAAATGAAGGAAACCATTAACTTTAACATCAGCACCATCAAGCACATCACCAGCATCTGAATGACCATTCAAACAAGGGGGAAATGCAGAAAATGCATTTACTAAGCCAGATTTTTCAGTTTTTGTTTGTCTTCTATGATATACAGTACTGTACAGAGCATCGGCCCATCCACTCAGTCATAATGCTTGGTGTAAAAATCTGGGTTACAATGTCCAAAAGGGTTCAGTCAAAAGTGACCCCAATGCCTTACTTTGGACAAACTCTATTGAGAACCTGCAGGCAATACATCAAACAAAATTATATGCCCTTCACTACTCTAGAAGTTCCAGAATAAACGATTTTTAACATGATTCCATTTAATTTTTTAATCTGCATGGAACAGTACTACAGTCAAATAAGTTAGTTAACCTTAATAAAAAGAATATTGCTACAAGTTATTTATTAATTTATCAATTGAGTGGTTCAATAAAAAAAACATAATAATTTTAGGAAACTATGCAAATATTTTGCAGATTATCCTAATAAAAACATTTTAAAGTTATCTCAATTTATTGAACAAAAAGTTGTTGCAAATTTTTAAACAATATTGTTTTTATTACTTCCCTTTTTTTGACTTTGCCTTTTGAATCGTATTGTTTTTGTAAAGACACCTTCTTTTGCATACACTCTTTTCCAACAGAGTTTGATAACACTCTTTTCAAACTGAAGAACCGGACAAAAAGTCAGCTAAGAATTCTTGTTCACAGTCAAGCATGTTTTTCCAAGGGGTCCATCTTGACATTTATACACTATACCAAATACAACCTCAGACTTCCCGAAAGTTGAAAATATGCGTCAGACATTTGGTCAGATGAGATGTGAAAATCTGTCTGACCGAAACGGAAACAAATTCTGTCAGACCGAAACATGTTATAAGGCTATTTGCAAGTATAAGGAGTTCAAATTTTTGTCTGACATTCGGTCTGATAACATAAGAAATCTAGTCTGACCGGCTCAAATTTTACCAGACAGGTCCTTCAGTCTGGCAACTTTCGGGATGTCTGCAAGCTCTCTAGTCCTTGCAGTTGGTGAATAAAATTTAACGATCTTTAACATTTTTTCATTTGTTTGCAACTGCAACAAGAATTCTGCATAGAGTGAACATTTGTTTTTGTTAGGTAAGCCTTAATACACAGAAACCTGCTACAAAGTTGTTAGAGAATCAGATTAAAACTTAAGTAAATGCCACCTGCCAAGTTTTCACCAATAAAAATATAGGAGACATATAGGAATATAGGAGGCTTTTAAGAATATAGGATTCTGATCCAAAATATAGGAGAAATATAGGAATATAGGAATCGGTTGACAGCCTGTAATTAACAGTTAAGACATGTACTAGTAAACTTGTGATTTCATCTGAGATACCTGTACAAACTTGTAAATAAACAGAAACATAAACAATTATATTTAAATGCTATTTCCCATTCATGTGTTCACAACACGATAAACTTTGGCAATTCATAATATATTTAAAAATAATTAATTGTGTGGCTATTATCTGAAAACAGCTGAGTACTAACTATCTTACCTTCAACAACTCAGTTTGAAGCTGTGATTCACAAACAGGTCTGTAACTGGTGCTCTCTTCCACCATGGTATTGTACAAGAGTACCAAAACTGTAACAAAATACACTCATAAGAGAGTGGAGCCAATTTGGTTACGTTTAGACAATTAAAGGGCCATAACTCCAGATTGATGTGGGGGTGGGGTTGAAGATTGGAGAGGAGTGGTTCAATCTGGCTGGTTCTCAAACATAAATCTAATGCCAATGAATGCTATTGCCGATAGTGAGAATCGAACCCGTACCTTACGCTGACAGGACCTACAAATGTAACTCTGTGCACACTACCGACTAAGATAACTCGGACAACCCTCAAAAAGGTTGTGCGGCTAACTCTGATTAACGTGATCATCATTACATGACATTAGTAACCGATTACTTACTGATAACAGTACCGACTACACATAAACATTTCAATTAAATTGAAGTGACAGTAGATAATGGTTTTCCATAATACAGGTAGATGTAAAATATTTGCGGTTGATTTCTTAACTCAAGAGCCAGAAGAGCAATCTAAATGGTTATTAAATTTAATAACATAAATTATATTAAGCACTCCTACCAAGTTTGGTTAAAATTGGTTATAAAGGTGGTTTTTTGTGTAAAATTTGCAGACGCCAAAGATTGGTCTTAAACCCCACCCACCAGAGTCTTGATTCGTCAAATGGACAGCGATTTGTGTAAACAACAGCCTTTTAGTTGTAATTACTTAATGAGGGAAATTGCCAATTGCTACTTTGAGAGGAAACACATGATTTCTTGGATTTTACAATAAACAGGAAGGCATAGTGTTAACTGTTTAAGGCAAAGCAGGATAATTAAAAAGTAGCGGAAGTACAGTAGTTGAGATCAAAGCGTAGCGCTCCCGCTATGCTAACATCAGCTGGGGAGAACCCTACCGGTCATATCCATGGATCTTCACTATCCCTTCATTGGTCAGAAATTATCTAATACATTTCAAACTAAACAGTGAAGATCCATATCAGTAGGCATTGCGAGCAGGCTGTTCTGGATCTACACTGGTTATCCATGGGATCTGATAAAAACCATATACCATATCACTAGGCATTGGGAGCAGGCTGTTCTGGATCTATACTGGTCATCCATGTGATCTGATAAAAGCCATATACCATATCACTAGGCATTGGGAGCAGGCTGTTCTGGATCTACACTGGACATCCATGAGATCTGATAAAAGCCATGTACCAGATCAGTAAGCATTGCGAGCAGGCTGTTCTGGATCTACACTGGTCATCCATGGGATCTGATAAAAACCATATACCAGATCAGTAAGCATTGCGAGCAGGCTGTTCTGGATCTACACTGGTCATCCATGGGATCTGATAAAAACCATATACCAGATCAGTAAGCATTATGACAGGCTGTTCTGGATCTACACTGGTCATCCATGGGATCTGATAAAAACCATATACCAGATCAGTAAGCATTATGACAGGCTGTTCTGGATCTACACTGGTCATCCATGGGATCTGATAAAAGCCATATACCATGAAGTAAAGGGTTAATTTACTAATAGTAATAAATATACTAAGTGCCTTCCTTTCATGCAATATTTAGAATTAAGGTGGAATGTACCTTTAAAAAAGTTTCGAGAAAACAGTGGAATTTGGTATCAAATGAAACTTCATGATATTCCTGATACGAAATGGACATTCGTTTTGAGGTTTATAAATCCTATCAATGTGCATGACGTCGCAAACAACACCATCTACACGCGTTTTTGACGGTCTGTCAATGGCCGTAAAATTGCCGTATTTTTCATTTTTCATCTAAAATAGTGACGCATAGAGACAATTTAACCAAACAGAATGATCATGTTAGTGATTTCCTTCATATTGATAGGAAAAACATGATAAATTTCTTTACAATTGTTGAATTAATAACAAAAACTGGATGTTTGAAAATTTCGAGTTTTGGTCGATTTTTCACATTTGAAGTCCAATTAGAAAAAATCGGCCCGAAATTTTTTTGCAATGTTTTGATATGTTCAGGAACACTATATTTTCAATTCCAATCTTCAATTTTCAAAAACTTTCACCGTCAATTTATTTTTCAATCGCGATTTCACGAAGTACACCACACGTCGTATTTTGACGCCGCAAATATAAAAGTTCGCGATTCCGTTATTTCGATTAAGTAACGTTCGCTTTTAAGAGAAACATTTTAGATTCGTAAATCAAAAAGGGAATTTTTCGTGTATCGCAATTCATTAATGGTGCCGTTTTTTGGCCAATTCAAATAAGTGCAGATAATGACCGCTTTTCTTCATTCTATAAGCTATTCCAAAAGCAAGTATGCACTTTGTTTTCGGTGATTTTCCTTTAACTGCTTTTTATGACAAAATATTTGGTATCAAAATGGCGATTAGATCATATTAATTCTATAGTAAAACTATCTATGTCTATTCTCAATGTTGATACCAAATATTTAGGCATTAAGAAAAGCTGTTAACTAATGAGCAATCGTGAAAAGAAAGAGTGCACTTTCTTTCGCAATAGAGTATATTATATGAACTATAGAACGTTTACAAACGAGCTCATAAAATAAAAAAATAAACAATAAGTTTTGCTTAACCGAATGTGTTACATTTGTGATCATTTAAAACATGGATTGTCGACTTTACTTTTTAAAGTCAATAATTAAAAACTAAAGTACGTAGAACAGTACACATTTCATAACCAAATAAAATAATCTGTACAATTAATAATCGGTAAGTTCGTTCAATAATTTTGATTCTGTGTTAGTTCGCCTTATGTGTAGTTCGTATATGAGCATGCGTGTTAAGAAAGATGCTATAAATATAAAAAGAATTTAAAATGTAAACGCATTTGGTAAGCTATTCAAAAGTTTTGCACCTATAAGGTCTAGACATACGACAACCCCACCCCCGTGGAAAGACATTGTCACAAATCTGGGTTACTCAGTTGGTCATATCAAAATACATGGACTTGTCAAGACGAACAACATAAGTTTGAGCCAGTGGACCTTGACCTGGTAAATGGTATCAAACAACACCTTTTGACAGTGTTAACGCACACTATATTTGTTGAAGCATACAGAAACTCAAATCTGCCACTTCCTCCTGTTTGTTAAGAACTTGATATTACTTTCTTGCACATATCTTCCAATAATAATCATTGTACAACAAAAAGCTTCTGTTTTTAATAGAAATATAATAATAATACATGTTATAGAAAAAAATGATGTTAAAACAAACGTATGAAAAATGTACCAGAAAATTATATACTATACATGAACAAAAGAAATATTTTCAAAATGCAAATGAAATAACTAACAGATAATCATATGCATGATATATATGCGTGTCATTATTCCGTCACCCGCCGTTGCAAATATATAACGGGTGACACTGATTAATCAAAAAGAAGATTCTTTAAAACACAACTTTCTTTGTGCCTAGTTCCATTTGATTAATGCACCGATAATAATGATCCAACGAATCGATCAATAAATCAATCAATCCATCGACTGTTACCATGTTCTAAATGACAGTAGAGTAGGTTCTGATGTTTGATTCAAATATTAAAAATACGTTTTGTGATTGATTCAAATTGGATATCGTTTTCGTATGTTCTCTATTAATTGGGGTTGTTTTTTACGCGATCCTAGATGCGAAAACATGTGAGTTTTCACTTCGTGTTAATGTGTCTCGCTCTGCGCATATTTTTTTTACATAAAAAATAAATATTTGCCAAAAGAAGTGTTTCAATAGGGAGGTTTATATTTGCAATAAGATCACTGTTGTTTATATTTAATCTTAATATATTAAACTACTATTATATCTTATTGTAAACTAGCGCAATGTACCTACCGGTATATTAGAAATTACAAGCAAAAAATGCATAAAGGGAAGTAATAGCACGACCGCCTTTAAATGCCAACAAAGAAAAGAAGAATTCGATGCTACATGTACAAGTTAAATTCATTTAATTTCTGGAAGAAATCTGTAGCCCAGGTGTGAAAATGAAATTGTCGACTTCATGTTGAACATAATTTATTTTCCTGACGGGAAATGAGTGGTCATTTATATGTTTGACAATTTAGACTGGCATTACACAGTTTTTTTGAAACCCAGTCCGTATGAATGTACGTGCGTGCGTCAATAAAATGCTATTACATTTATCCCTAAATTTCATAATGTGCGAAATAATCCCTTCAACAAAATGTTTATCATTGTCTAGGCTGGAAGATATAAATAATAGAGGACAAGATAATTACGTATACATCAACATAGGATTAGGCATGAAACGTGTATCGGCACTAACAGTTTATGTAGTCACGTGGCAGAGGGTGGTCGCACGGGGTTGGCAAATGATATATTTTGACGGCCGTGAATATTCCACTAACTCTGAATTTTTTATCGTTGTAAATGTTTCTTTTTTTAATTATGGAAACTTAAGCAATTAATATCTGTCACATTTGAAGTTAGATATTCAGGAATGTCAAAACTTTGGAGTTTATCCGAAATCTCCGGATTTTAAGTTACTTCTTTGTAACTCCGTATTTACAGTCTACATCTCAAAATGTGTATGAAATTGCAAAAATATAGATTAAAATTAAATCTGATTTTAAGTTGTTGAATGTACGTTATTATATTTATTCTACTGCACAGTCGCATATTTCGCATAATAACATCGGCAAAATATTTTTATAAAATTATTTGAAGAACATAATTATCGAAGAACTTGGAAGAACAGTGGTCTAGGGGTAGAGCGTATGACTCCAGATGCGGATGCTGCGAATTCGAATCCCACCAGGGATGAGTCTGCAGTTTCCCTAATCCACATTCGGCGCGATCATTGGTTGGAAACCCAGGAAGCAGTCATTGAGCGTGAGTCGGAAGAACTTGTTTCACAATCAATGTAAAATAAATAAGTTAAAACTAATTATAAATAAGAATATAAGAAAATACTGTCATCATCAATATCATTATCATCCGCATCGTTTTGTAGCTACAGTCATAGTTAACAGCAGCAACAAGACATTAAAACAACGGTGATCATCGTAGTCGTCGTCAGAATTGACATATTCAGCCAAAGTCTTCGGAATAAAGAAGTTTTAGCAGGCCTGAGATCATATTGCATGTTAAAATTATTATTGTTATTGATTTAGATATGCTATTCGATTTGTATACAAAATAACTCTTAAACTTTGAAAAAGAAAAACAATCATACGGAACACATTCAGGCGCAATAAAATTGAAACTTTATTTCCTCTGGTTCTCTAAAACATGTATAGGTTTTACATAATTTGTGCAGAATACACTTCTTATTTCATGAATTTTGATCTGAAAACTGGCTTTTAAATTTAATTTGTGTATCATTGTTTTATTTTCGAAATTACAAATCAAATCTGATTTTTGGGTAACGTTGTTTATCCAAAGGATTACCATCAACAAACGTATACGGCATAAGGAAACGTATACGACATGTGGTGTACTTCGTGAAATCGCGATTGAAAAATAAATGGACGGTGAAAGTTTTTAAAAATTGACTATGGAATTGAAAATATAGTGTTCCTGAACATATCAAAAAATTACAAAAAAATTTCGGGCCGATTTTTTCTAATTGGACTTCAAATGTGAAAAATCGACCCAAACTCGAAATTTTCAAACATCCAGTTTTTGTTATTAATTCAACAATTGTAAAGAAGTTTATCATGTTTTTCCTATCAATATGAAGGAAATCACTAACATGATCATTCTGTTTGGTTAAATTGTCTCTATGCGTCACTATTTTAGATGAAACATGAAAAATACGGCAATTTTACGGCCATTGACAGACCGTCAAAAACGCGTGTAGATGGTGTTGTTTGCGACGTCATGTACATTGATAGGATTTATAACTCTCAAAACCAATGTCCAATTCGTATCAGGAATATCATGAAGTTTCATTTGATACCAAATTCCACTGTTTTCTCGAAACTTTTTTTAAAGGTACATTCCACCTTAAGCATCTTATTTATTTAACCATTTCCTACATAGAATCCTATTTATTGCAGGGCGAACAGTGTAGATCCAGATCAGCTGACACATCTGTGCCTTTTTATCAGGGTCTAAACTGTTCGCTTTTTGATTCGTTTAACATGTTCTGACCAACATGCGACCAGTGCTGATTCTGATTAGACGACACTAATGTGCCAGCTGATCTGGATCTACACCAGTCACACATGCGTAAAATGCAAATATACGGAGTAAAGGGTTAACTACATACTGAATAATACAGTTTCCATCATATCCATAATCCTTCTGTACAGAACATACACCTGTTGGCTTAAAACTTGTCATAGAACTGATGCTGCAACATTCTAACAAACCTGAAAAATACAAATTATAATTATATTTAATTGAAATTAATTAGAAAGTATACGCTGTAAATCACGTGGGCAACAAGTGTATTTTGTACAGTCTGATCTGGATCTACACAGTTTGCATGTCACACAACCTCATATATATGGAATGCTAAAATAAATTCAAAGAAAGATAACTCTAAAATGTTTCAGCTTTGGGTTAAAACCCTTATCGCACAACTGTACATGCCGATAACCATTCCTGTAAGTTTTCATGACTTTTTTTTGGAGATTGTGTGACACAAATTTCAAACAGACAGAAGACGGAATAATAGACTGAAATCTGCTAAGTATCAAATTATATTTGCCTAAATGTAAATCACATTTTACTTCAGATAATTGCTTGTTTGTCCCAAATACCAAACAAAGCAACATTCGTCCGCTTCTGTTCAGACACAGACATTTTCAAGGGGAATCACTGTGAGTAGTTTTCCAATAAAATGGCCTTGAACTACATCACAGTTTACATAAAACTTATAGCTGAAAGTAGTCCAATTAAAACCCAATTATGAAATGTAAACTGGGAGCAGTGTGACAATGGGTCCAGTTGTGTTTCTGTACTAAAATCCGGGTGGTAGGTTGACACACTACATTCATGTGCCTTATTGTGAAATTTAAATGATCCAAGATGACAGTTTAGTTTTATTTTCGTGTTTTATTCGTGATAATTGGTTAGTTTCCAGTTAAATAAAAGTATTTGTTTAGTTAATTTTATTAATGTTCATATGGCATGTTGTTACATTGTTTAATAGTGGACCACTTCACTACAATTAAAAACAATTAATTCGCGCAAAAAGTTGATTTTTTTTATACTACATACTACTAACGAATAACAACCTTCGATTTCTAAAATGAACTGTAGCGCATGTTTTAACCTACTGTTAGTGTTAGCGGCATCCAATAAAAACCCCGAATCGATGAGAAAGACTTTGACATACGACAATCAGCATGGTTGACTAATTCAGGTGCAATTTTCTTTAAACAATTTTTCAAAAATTGTGTTTGTTTGCATGGTATGGTTAAATGGTTCGTTTATACGAATATTTAAATAATGTAGATTTTTATCTGTTTGATAAATTCTATTATATATCTATACATTATACGCGCCCTGAACCGACGAGAACACAGCATAAATCATGGGAAGCAGGTGAACAGGGTCAGATGCCATACTTCAGAAAGGAGGTTTGTTTAGGACAGTCTTAGGGAAGTTACATGATAATTTTAAACTTTCTCACCAAAATAATAATGTGAAAATAAAATATTGCTGCCCAAACTGGGGGTTTGAGCAACCCAACTGAAACTCAGGAGCAGCCCTATTGTTGTGCACACTTTACTGTCATCCAGTGGAATTATGGTAAGAATTATTTTATGATGGCAGCTACCTTCACAAAGTTTAATTATAGACAGCATGCAGAAAATCTCCCGCATTTGATAGAGACGTCTTAGTAATGCTGGTGCATACGATACGATAATGTCAACAAATTAATGTACACCATTTCGGATGGTTCGGATAACCCAAAATCTTTTGTGGCAGAGACCCCCGCTGGATGCCTCCAGAAGATACCCTTGCCGACCAATGGGTGGCTTGTTGTCTGGGACGGACCAATGGTGAACGCTCCTGAGGTCACGTGGTCAGACGAGGACGACGGGCCGCCTCTTCGACTACATTACGCCTTACTGGTAAGTTGTGCAATTTGTATTGCTTGTATTATTTTGCCTAATTGTTGTTTATACCGTGGCTGGGAGCCACACATGCAAAGTCCACCGTCGTAGGCATCAGTGGGACTGATTCCTGCGATATTGGCGACGAGAAAAACACGCAAGCGGGTAAGATTTCCTTTTTTATTTTGTTTTCGCGAGTGACCCACTTTCAGGGGCTGAGAGCCGGGAAGGTGGTTTCAGTCGTGTAGGCTAAATGAATCTTGGGATCTGCCCCAATTTAATATCTCTTCATCAGCGCAAAGAAGCGCAAAGGCCTGTCTCATTCTTAATCCGGAAATAAACTAGATTTAGCCTTTATTTTAGAGTGGGGAGGGAGTTGGCTGGAATAGCCACTCCAGCATCAATTTCCGATTCGGCCAACTGTGACCGCCATTTTTTACGGAATATTTAATCGTGGATTACTAAACCTTTAAGTCAAATTAAACGATACATTTTTTATATTTGACATAATCCCCAACATTTTCATATCGTAACTTGGGAATTCCCAAAAGAAAACAACTGGATTTATGAACAATTATCTATCACGTGGTTCGAGCATGGTTTGGTAACGTGATTGAACAATCCTTGAAGAGTTGTTTCCCTTTGACCAATATTGTGAAGGAGCGTAGCCCTACATTTTTAACTGTTTATTTATTGGATCTTGGTGGATAAATTGAATTGTTCTGTAAATAGTCTTTGCTAGTTATCATTAGGATGACCTGAAAAGGGGCACAGTCCCTCTAGGGGGTCACCCCTTGTCCTAGTTTCACTGTATTTCATTATATTTTGTTTAGTTTTGGGATTTCTTGTATTAAAGAAAACATAATAAAAGGTATTGTGTATTTTGTTGTTCTCATTAGTTATCATTTTGGTATAAACAATTGTGTGAGATCAAAATGTCAAATTATTATTACAACCAAAGGAAGGAAATGGGTGCACATGAGCAAGGTGGCACAAGCAATTATCAGTGGGTAGACCCACATAAGAATCGAAGTGTAGACCCACATTACAAAACTGTAGACTCCAGTTTATACCAAAGTACAGACCCATATATGCCCACACCAAAGAAGTGTGGGAGTGGAGAGACCTTGCAGGATGGTTACTGTCCCCCTAGGCCAGAGAGTGTGACAGGAAAGATGCGGGAGGATTATCACTCCTGTGATTATGAGAGGACTTCTCGCCCCAAAAGCCCGGTCAGGGCAAGCGCCCAAGTGGTAACTCTCCATATGGGGACCTGGCGAACCCTCAGGCCCCAAGCCTCAGCCCCTATGACAAGAGGGAATCCCCAGCCCATTATGGAACAGGGCGTTACCCTCAACATTGAGATTCCCCCTTACCCGAAAGACCGCTGATCATTTCCCAATATAGAGAACCTGAAGGCGTGGGTAGTAGACCCTATTCGCCTAACTCCCAAGAGATCCAGGGGCGATAATCTCCAAGCCCAAACCTGCAATCCCGAGTGAGGGCAACCCAGGAAGAGCATACCCCAAGCAGGCAGGGTACACTACCCCCACGGTCCCGGAGCAATAGTCCGGCCAGAGGGCCCCAGGCCCAAGAGCAAAACAAACCCAAGCTCGAACCTTCAACCCTGGAAGAACTTCTTATAGAGGTGGTCCTTGAAATAAAAAACCTGAAAAACAAGGTCCTTTGCCGCTCCCCGTCCCCCGACGTGCCCCCCCAGGGTTGTTTCCGTTGCGGGGACCCGGGTCACTTGAAACGCGAGTGCCCAATGTTAAGTCTGAGCCAAAGCCCTGAGGTGGTCTCAGAAAAGAGGGTGACCTTTAAAGAAAGTGATGTGGGAGTGAGAGAAGCGAAGAATCTCGAGATTCAGAATAAAACGTTGTGTGTGAGTTCGACTCCCCCTGAAAACCCCCAAGTCAGTTTGTGTATTGAGCACGAGGGTGCTACTTGCACGCCTAGAGTGTCTGATGTGCAAAAGACGAATGAGAAGGAAATTGGTGAGGGAGTGAGATTAGCAGACGATGGTGAGATTCCAGACACACCCCTCTCTGGGGGTCCAACCCTCCCCGAGGGCCCACAAGTGAGCTTGTGTATTGACCATAAGTTGGCGACGCGCGCCGCTGGCCCGCTGAGTGTGTATGATGCGCCAATTATGACTGAGAAAGAAAGTGGAGAGGGAGTGAGTGATGCAGAGGACTGCATGACCCCCATATACGAGCAGTCTGGGGGCCCAATTCCCTCAGATGACTCACAAGCGAGTTTATGTATTGACCACGGGCGTGCCTCATCTGCCACAGGCCTACTTAGTGAGGATGATATGTCAATTATGACTGAGAAAGAAAGTGGAGGGGGAGTGAATGTCGCAGGAGACTATGTGATTCTTAATACCGAGCAGTCTGGCAGTCAGACTGCCCTAAGTAGCTTACAGGTGGGAGTGGGTCCAGACTGTGGGTGTGTTTCATCTATTGCTAGACCACAAAGTGAATGTGATATTGTGGTGGGAGTGGGTCCAGAATATGTGTGTGTTTCACCTATTGCTAGACCACAAAGTGAATGTGATATTGTGGTGGGAGTGGGTCCAGACTATAGGTGTGTTTCACCTATTGCTAGACCACAAAGTGAATGTGAGATTGTAAATCAGGGCCCAGTCATGACAGATGAGGAGTGTGAAGAGTTCTTCAGACTCTTGGACAATCATGTAGCCCAAATACACTCTGAGGGTTATTATTGTAATAATAATGCCCAAATAGGTAAAGGATCTCAAGATCCACCTGGTTTTACGCCCACCCGAAAAGAGACCCACAGGATGAATGTCCTGATACATTCCCCATCTAATGGAAAGACAACAGAAATGCCAGTCTGTGACAAAACTCGAGAGGCAATTACCAGTCCCCAGCCCGTACCTGCCTGTACGGTATATGTTAAGGTTGGAAATACAATAATTGAAGCTGGCCTTGACACAGCTTCTGAAGTCACCATGATTTCTCATAGTATTTCTAGGTCCATAGCGAAACAAGCCCCAGCATCAGATGCTGCTGGGTTCTCAGACTTGTCCACTATAGTGTGTAGTGTTGGCCCAGTTGAGATTGAGATTGGCGGAAGAGTGTACTCCCAGAATGTGTGTGATGCCCTTACCGGGGATGACATGCGCCTTGGAATAGATTTCCTGCAATATATAGGAGCAGTCATAGACATTGGGAGAGGAGTGTTGAGAACAGATAGCTGGGAGGTGCCCTTAACAGTACGGGGAAATTCAATTGGAAATACTGTCGAGTCATACAACTGGCCCAGTCCATGTACCGATCCTGTAGGTTCCGAACAGCAAGATCGCTGTAACAGTGAATTAGGGTGCTCAAACCCCAACATTGAGCAAACTCCAATCATGCTTGGTCCTAACTGTGTCCTGTTTAGGTTTGGGAGTAGTACAGGTCTACCAAGGGAAAGGTTACCCCCTGATAAGGGGAGTTTTCCCTGTATAAATACAGAGCGAACATCGTTCGATGTCTGTGTTGATATGAGTCCCTTGAGTTCAGGATCATCAACCCGGGTCCTTTCAGTGGACAAGCCAGGGTCATCGACCCAGGTCCCTTCAAGAAGCCTGGCAGGGTCATCTGTCCAGGTCAAGTCGAAGAACATGTCGGAGTCACCGACCTATGTCCCTTTAGAGAACCTGCCAGGGCCATGCGCCCCAGCCCCTTCAGAGAATCTACAAGGATCATTGACCTTAACTCTTTTAGAGAATTTGTCAGAGCCATGGGCCCCAGCCCCTTCAGAGAGTCTCCCAGGGCCATTGGCCCTAACTCCTTCAGAAAATCTGCCAGGGTCACTGATCCAGACTAGGTCAGAACATTCACCTAATGCAAGAGCATGCATCACCACTTTCCCTATTAAGACAGCAATAACACCCCAAGAAAAGTTGCAGTCTCATGAAGACGGGTTCCGGTGGGTGGTACTTACACCTTTCCCACCTTTCGGAGACCCAGTTCCATCTACTAATAACTCAGAAAGGTTGGCACAGGCCGACCCATCTGCAGTGCAGGCAACATTTGGCCAACCGTTATCTCCCCATAGGGCGCCTAGGGTGACCCCCGGTGTGGCCAGCCTATCCCTTATTTGCCAAGCCCTACTCAGTGTGAGGCCCCAATACTCGGGACTGCCCGACTGTTCTGCCATTCCTTTCCAGGTTAGCTTCTTCCTGATGGAACCCTTTCCATCGGCGGAGCCAACCATTAGTGACACCATATCCGTCGTCCCCTCCCCCCATGGGCTGGGTGAGAGCACCTGGCCCCAGTCGACAATGGCCGTCAGTCCCGCCCCCAATGACAGCAGGATGAACCTGCAATATGTAGTGGCGGCATTCCGCCAGCCAAACACTGATCCCTCACAGGGAGCAATCCCTAGGTTGTCGGAGTGTGATGCTTGCTTGTTCAGTCCGAGTGCCCAACAAGCAGAATTTGTTAGATATGGGGAAACTGGGCTGGATGGTGCCCAACCACCTGTGATCCACTCTCCCCAGGGGGCACAACCGCCCCTGCCCCGCACCGCACAGGAGGCCTTATCACTCATGACCCACATCCCACCCGGGGCTAGACTGCCTATGATCCCTGTGGCCCAGGGGGCTGTTGTCATGGAGCTTTGGGATTTGCTCCCGGCCATGGGGATTATCATCGGTTTTCAGCATGGCCCTACATACCTTGGTGGGAGAACCCTGCAGGCCTTGGCCCAGATGTTGGGCCTAACCCTGGAGGATGTAGGAGAGGTTACTAGTGCTATAGCACATCGCCTCTACTTTCCCGGTGATCAGACCTAAGCCCACTCTGGGCTGATTCGTGGGGGCAGTGGCCCTGCTTCATGTGTCTCCCTTTATATAATTATGTAGGGCTGTTGCCCAACCTCTCATCTCTCCATTGTTTTTGGGGTTTTTCCCTAACTCCTGTACCTGCCCCCGGCCAGGTCCGATGTCACCCTGAGTGTAACGTCCTTGGGCCCTCTTTGTCAGACTTTGCTCCAAGGGCACACTCTTTCCCAGGGGTTACCCAGTCCCAGGGCACTCCCAGCCCTACTCGACTTTCCTGTGGGAATTCCGGCCTGCTTAAGGGAGGCTGGCAGCATCTCCCTGCCCTCCGCCCTTCTGAGCCTTCTTGGGGACCGGGGCCAGGCCCAAGACCACCGCTCCTGAGAGGGCCGAAGGTAGGCCCTCTACCTCTGACCTTGTCCCCTTACCTAATGGAAGCCAAACGTAGTGGACTCCCACTACCACCATGATAGGTTAGCGAAGGCGCTGGGTAGACCAATGGATCTACCCCTGCTGGAGTTAACCAGGGCCGTGGGCCCTCCCCCCCCCCTTAGACTGTGTTGTCCACGTTCATGGGGTCGTGGCAGTCTTTTGTGACCCCGAACCCAGTAAGGACTGTGCGGTTAGAGTTGGACGGGCAAAGGCCCCACCATCTCGAATCCTGTAACCCATCTGTTCCCTGTTCCCTTTTCCCTGTACACCTTCGTGGCATAGTTTATAACCTGCCAATTTATATTGAATGTTATTTGTATATTCAATGAATATAAATTCATGTATATGTATGTATTTATAATATTTGTATTGTATTTGGGGTTTTCCCCGACTCCTTCTACTTGTCCCATTCACACCCTTGATTATGGTTGGGACCCAGCTTGTTCTTGAACGAGCAGACTAGTAGGGCGAGCGCCCCCACTTCTCAGGACCAACCAGACCAAGCCCCCTTTCTTAGGCTTTATTTACATACAAGTAGCATATGGCTATTAGTTGATTTTCCAATGTCCATTTGGTGTTATTTTGTTATATTGATGTTCTCTTAGTTGTGGGGTTATCGCCCCAGCAGCCTATCTAAAGTGGTGTATAATTCTATATTCTTTTTGGGTTTATAACCCGACTCCCGGCTCAGCGTAAATATATCACTGTAAGGGCAAGCGCCTTGTTCCCCACTGGTTCACTGGACCGAGTCGATCCTGTCTCTTATATTGATGTAAATGTTTGTACCGCACTGATTGTCTCTAGGCTGCACCATTGGTGATTTGGACTGCTGTCCAATTCCCTAACAACCCCTCCCCGTCCCACCCTGTTTCCCTAATCTTCTTGACTGGGTTTCGGCTCAAGCCTAACATACTGACCCCAGGGCTGTGGCCCTAACCCTCCCTTTAAATGTGGTTGTATTCTCTCAATGGGGCCCTGTGTTTACTATTGATGTGAGCCCGGGGCCCAGACCCATGACACCGGCCCAGAGGCACAAGTCCCACCTGTCGAACTTGCCTATGATTTCCGGTAACCGGCGCATCCTAATATCCCGTCATTAGTCTGCCCGACCACCTCCCGGACCGAGGTCAAAGACCCGTTACCACAAACCTAATCCACTCCCCCTGGAGTTTCTCCCACTTCTCTTAGGGTGTTGACCCACAAGAGTGCTCCAAGCCTATCTCCGCCCCTGTATTATCCAATCACTGAGGGGCACTCTGTAACGTCCCTTCCCTCTGGATACCCACACCTTAACAGTTTGGGAGGTTTCCCAGGGCTGTTATCCCTTATTTCGCCCCCCAACCCTTCTGGAAGCTCCATTACACCCGGGATACGCCCAGGTTTTTATGATTGGGGGGAGTGTGGCAGAGACCCCCGCTGGATGCCTCCAGAAGATACCCTTGCCGACCAATGGGTGGCTTGTTGTCTGGGACGGACCAATGGTGAACGCTCCTGAGGTCACGTGGTCAGACGAGGACGACGGGCCGCCTCTTCGACTGCATTACGCCTTACTGGTAAGTTGAGCAATTTGTATTGCTTGTATTATTTTGTCTATTTGTTGTTTATACCGTGGCTGGGAGCCACACATGCAAAGTCCACGTCGTAGGCATCAGTGGGACTGATTCCTGCGATAGCCCAAAATCCTTAAACAAGAATCAGCGATCCAGGTGACTTGACCAGGAACTAAATAATATCGACATTTCAAATAACAATTCTGCACACTAGATATGCGAGTCTACAATCTATCTTACCACATTTAAGCTATAAAAGCCGTAAAACACTTTACTTTTGCTCTTCTTCGCGCTTTTAAAAACATTGAAGAGTTTTATAAGGGACGTAATTCAGGGACGAGTTTAAACCACGACCCGGCCGTAAAATAATGTACGGCCCTAAAAAGAAAACACTTAACTTTTTTGTATATTAAGATATCTTCAACATTCGTGTTGCATCTTCAAGGGAACCCTCCTGGCTATATTGGAAGCATTTTGTATTTAAAATATTCAATGAGAAGTTAATAACATTTTGTCTTAAAGATGTCTTTAGATTAAAATTATGTCGGACACGGAAAACACGGCCCTACACCAATTTCTTTATTTTGTAATATATCTTCAAACTTCTTTTTGAATCTTAAAGAGAATCATTCTAGTTATATAGAAATGCTTATAATTAGAAAAGTATTAAAGTCCGTCTCAAATACGATTGTTTTCTAGTCAAAATTACGTCAAAACCTTTTCTACCCATTAACTTTTTTTATATCTCAAAATATCTTCAAATTTCTTTTCGTATCTTAAAAGATTGAACCCTCGTGGCTATATTAGTAGCATTTATACTAAAAATATTTCAATTACAATTAATAAAATTTTGTATAAAATATGGGCCGTATTTCGATCAAAATGAACTCGGCAATAGAATGGCATAATTTCTTTATTTCGCAATTATATATCTTCAAGAATATTTTTCATCTTAAAGGTAACTTTACAAGCAATGTTAAAATACTGTTTTTTATTTAAAATTATTTTAGTTATAAGGTTATAAAAGTCCAATTCGAGTTTGACCGTTCTCGTATCAAATTTCAGTCGAAAAAACATAAACACGGCAAAATCCCATTTTCTTTATTTCTTACAATATCTGCAAAAGTCTTTTTTCATTATCACACCTTTGGATATAATAAACTGATTAGACTATCCAATTATTTTAATTTGATGTTCAATGAACTTGACGTTTTTAGCCGACATGTTTAATGTCTTTTGAAGTCCAGACTTGTTGACGATTAACGCAAATTATCGTTTAATCATTTAACTGTGATTTTTGAAGTTACATAAATTTTGCTAAGAAAATAACCTTGTCGTATATCCGGAGAATCTGTATGAATAACCTCGTGAAAAAACTAACATAAGTCGTTTAAAGAGGCATAAAACCATCTGAAATCTGTAGAGCAGTCACTAGCCACCTGTATTCGATTAACACGCAACACAGAAATAAAGAACAAAATTACAAGTTTGTAAAAAAACAAACAAACAACTTGCATCATCGTTCGCTGGAATAAAGTTCTAGCCGGAACAATTTGCATGTTTAAAATATGTAACCGTGTTGTCCGTGAAGCTTTATCATCCTTACACGGCACTACATTCCCAGCTTTTTTAAAAGTTCGTCTGGTGTTTTAAATAGAGAAAAATGTTGGTCATACTCACTTTTTGTCTGCTTTCGCTCAATCCCGGAACTGGCATTCGCTCATTTTGTTATGTTCTCTTTTTGGTTGTGGAGCGAATGTTTACCGGGTGTGAAAGGTGAAGTTGTCATAGCGTTACTCACAAAGTAAAATTCATTCACGACAGGTCCTAAAATGTACCGATCTTTCAAAAATTTCGGTGAAATTCGACCCCGTTCAGTTATTAAGAGGCCTTAAACAGCAGTATACTAGTAATTAATAAAAACCAAATCTGAGACAATGAAGCAATCCACTCTGAACCGTGAATGGGCTGCTTTAACATTATATTTCAGAAGGAAAAACAGCCGTAGATCTAATTACGTGTAAACCCCGTTTTCCGTCAAAAAGACATGATGGAGATTATTATCCCTTGCCCTTCTACAGTGGATGCACCTATTTCCGTGAGCAAAAGTTTTCTTTTTTTTATTTAGATGTATTTTCGTGATTTCTTTAAATTCGTGGATCTTAATTTTTTAAACTACGTTTGATGTTTAAATCTTTATTCCGCGTTGGTTTATAATTCGCGGATCTTAATTTTCTAAACTACATTTGATGTTCAAATCTTTATTTCGCATTAGTTTTTAATTCGCTGACCTCAAATTTATAAACTACATTTGATGTTCAAATCTTTATTTCGCTTTGGTTTTTAATTCGTGGATCGATCTGATAATCCGCGCAAATTTGTTCCCCGTCAACATAAATGGTTTTACAGTATTTGCTGAAATAGTTATGATAGAAACTTGTGCTGGACTGGAGCTAAAAGGAATATCGTTGTTTATTGTTAAAGTCTTTTTCTCGTTATTAATTTACTCTAATGTAACGTTTGGAGTCGGGAACATGTGAATTCTCACACCGTTCAATCCGTTAACTGGAAAACCGATTGTTAACTCGGAAACAGATTACGAAAAATAAACGGAGCCGACACTGGGTGAGTTTAATTCATATTTTTGACACGTTCAGCCACGGTTTCCATTTGGAACTGGTAAGTTTTGTTTCAGAAGAGAATGGCGAATCTTTGCATATATTTTTCGAGTGCCAAAGTTTTATATATTGGAAGAAAAATCTGTGTAAAGTGAGTTTCCTATGAATTTTTGTGTTTGGCGTGAAATATCACTTTCATCCAGCGATTGCAACGAATTTAGTAACAGAAACATACACAACCATCATTAATCTGTAGTTAGGCCAATTTTCGTTCACTGACTAATTTTTTGTTTCAAAGCGTCAACAGCGTTTTGAAGCTGACAAGGTGAGTGTAAATGGTTAACTGGAAAGTCCGATTTAAGTTTCAGTTGTTAACCCTGAAGTAACAAGCCATTCAATGTTAACCTTGAAATCAGATTTGAAAAATACAAAATGTAATTATAGTGTGACGAATACACTATATTAATATTCAAACTGAAGAACTGAACAGCACTAATGCTTATATACTGACTTCTTCATCTGAGAGTGATATTGTTACTGCACACACTCTACAAATTAGAAAATTTAGAATCAGTATTGAGCCGAAACAAGACAAAGTACCTACTATGTATTGGTTACCTAAAATGCATAAAACACCGTATAAAGCAAGATTTATTGCTAACTCTAGTTCTTGCACTACTACTAAATTATCCGTGCTCTTAACATCTTGTCTTACAGCTATAAAAGAACACGTAATTAGGTATTGTGATAAGGTTTTTGAAACTTCTGGCAAAAATTTGTTTTGGCCGATTAAAAATTCAAATGACGTTTTGAAAAAGCTTAAATCAAATAATTTTCGGGCGTTCTGTTTGTCTACTTATGATTTCTCAACATTATACACTTCGCTCCCTCATAATTTAATAAGAGACAAACTAACCAGCCTCATTGAAAAAACGTTTGCTAGAGAAAATAAAACCTTCATCGCTTGTAATGAACATAGGGCATTTTTTACAGATGGTTCTTATGATAATTATACATTATGGACTTGTCAAGACCTTATAGAGTCGCTAACTTTCTTACTGGATAATATTTATGTTAGATTCGGTACCTCTATTTATAAACAAGTAATAGGCATCCCAATGGGTACTAATTGTGCATCCCTTGTTGCTGATCTGTTTTTATACTGTTATGAAAGAGACTTTATGTTATCTCTTTCTACTGAACATCAAGATGATATAATTACAGCTTTTAACAACACCTCGAGGTACCTTGATGATTTATTAAATATAGACAATAACCATTTTCCATTACTGGTTAATAAGATTTATCCCAAAGAACTACAACTTAACAAAGCGAACACTTCAGAAAAGCAAGCAAACTTTCTCGATCTAAATCTGTCCATTGAAAATGGTTATGTCACTACTAAAATTTATGATAAAAGAGATGATTTTAATTTTAATATAGTAAATTTTCCGTTTTTAGACGGCGATGTTCCCCGTGCAACATCTTATGGGGTTTATATCTCACAGCTTGTTCGCTTTTCAAGAGCTTGCAACAATGTTAATGATTTCAATGAACGTAATCTTTGCATTACAGAAAAACTCTTAAAACAAGGTTATCGGTATCACAAATTAAGGAAAACCTTTTGCAAGTTTTATCGCCGATACCCAGATTTAATTCATAAATACAAATGCAGTTTAAAATCACTTTTGCAACAAGGTATTTCACAACCAGTTTTTTTATGGTGATTTAATTTATAAACTTAAAAAGATTAAAGGCAGTGTTAATTTCTCCCGGTTATTCGTAAAAACCATCTGTAAATTTAAAAAGAAAGGTTACCAACATGATATTTTACAGCGCTCTGCAGGCCTGGTGATTAACCCTTCTACAGTTGATCATTATGCTTACCTCTTTGGTTGCACGACGGTGGCAGGGGTTTAAGAGTTTATGAAGGTTATTGGGGAAATCTTTTCTTAAAAGAACCTAGAAACTCGATTTGTTTCTTTTATCCCTGTCATCGTGTTCTTGCTGATTTTACTCCAGGAGTTCTGGTCTCGGTAAGATCATTGAGTACCCCTTTCGGCTTTGCAATGCTCTTAGCTTCTTATGTTTTATATGTTTGTGTGCTTTTGCATGCAACATTGTTAAGCAGATAAGTGGGTTGGAGTCTTTTCACCAAGACAACTTGTACTTGTTTTGTGATATGAGAACCTGTTGGGGCAAGTGTGAGGTTGGTGCACCCTAGAACCTGGTTTAAACCCCCAGTGGCAATTTGATTTGCCACTGACCGTTCCAAGGCGGTAACCCCTCGGGTTCTCATTTTTGTTTATTGTTAGTGGTGTCTTTTTTAAACTGATTATTTTATTAACCATGCTCTCTCCCCCTCTCTTCTTCTTGACTGTGTGGGGAGGCTGTTTTTTCTGAATGTGGCGATTCCTGATATGCATATTTCACCTTTTTTTGTGTTAATTATTTATGTGTTTATGTGACATTCTTTCGTGTTTAACGTTAAATGTTGGATTAGACACAGAGATTCTTAAATTATGTAAAATTAATGGAAAGACCGAAAATAAGATTAATACATATTTTGTGCCGTATACTGTCAAAATAGAGTTTATATGGTAGAGTTTATCAAATATTGTGAAGATTTAATTGAAATTGCATGTATCTGCTCAAATGCGCACCTCTAATTTCTAAAATTAGAATGTTTAATATTGCAACAAGTCTAAGGTAGGAAATGGAATATCTTAATTTTGCCTTTCCACGGCTGAAATATTCTAATGTTATAGTGCATGTATATACATGGATAAAATAACTAGAAATAAAAGATTTATATGTCAGAAATTTTCAAGTATACGTAGTTACAAAGTATTCAAATGGCTCGCTTTTTCGGTTTCAGGTCTGCCACTGGAGTCCAAAGCAATGGATACATACAGATGCTATTGCTGTCCCTATATATTTTTTTCTGCGACCCTGTCAACCTTCTTGTTCGAATACAACCTTCTCTGTGCCTCAAAGCGTGAAGCGGAACTGAAGAGTTCTAGTGGATGTTTAGGCTATACCATGTAGAACTAAAGAGTACACAGATATCATCCCGGACAAAGGAGAAGTTTTCGTAACTAGCAACAATAAGGCCGAGATATACCGTACTACAGACAGAAAAAGAGAAAACGAAACTTACAACCCTCTTTAAGTGTGAAAGGAGTTCATTGAAATGGAGGATCATAAAATATTAATGCAGTGATGTCGGCGTTACAACGCTTGAAGAGTTGGACATGGAAAAAATTGGTGACTCGTCACATGAAAATGAAATGTCAAATCTGCTTGATTGTATTTCAGCAGTTTTAGAAAATTAAAAGGAAAGCGGACATTTAGGTTCTCGGAAAAAGTGGTGTGAACCAGTAGTTATTTTAATCCTGCTAGGCAGCAAAGTAGCGTCATCAAGTAGTTTTTTGATTAATATGATGTTAACACTTTGTAAAGTTAGAGTATTAGCGTTTTCATTGAAGTTGCGGATGACGGCATGCTAAGCAGTAGAAGCCAAACCCCAAATCCGAAGGTATCTGATTCGAGGCTCACTAGGTGTGGAAAATATCAGTGTCTTTTTCCGCATCGACTCGAATTGGATTTAAATCTGACAGCCATTCATCAAGTATGATCATTACAAACTGCAGGAATTTGTAATATAAGTATAAACTATAACAACAGCGACAACAACAACAACAGCAACAACACATAAATAAATACAGATATTTATCGGCTGCTTTGTTTATGTAGAAAAACTTTCATTGTTTAACTAAATCGAGTTTCCCATATATGACATTAATAAAATTGATATGTTTACGACAAAAGAACGAATACAGTATCATTAATTTACCGTTTCCGCAATAAAGTAGCTTCAAATTCTAATCCAGAATTCATACATTCGTTTACTGTAGCCTAAAATATTAATTTCAACACTAAAGCTGACCAACAAAAATAATTCGCTGGTGAAATAAAGATAAACTAGCAAAAGTTTTAAATTTAATTTATGAAATATTTAAATTTTGCAACAGCAGCTGAATGACGATACCAAACAAAAAAAGACTGAAGTCAGAATACTCTTCACAATCATCGTCTTCTCCGAAATATAACAAATTCTCGCAATGTCATAAGTGTACAAATGCAAAAGAAAGAACAACAATTATTCTCTCGAATAGTCTCTAGTTGTGTTCAGAAAAAAAGTCTTAAACCAAATCTTTTTATAAGCGGCGTGAAGTTCTTCATCAGCAAGCCAAAATGTTTTACGTTTTGTAATTTTCGACATCGATTTCTTTGCCACACTAATTTCATTTTGTGCACACTTCAAAACGTCCTTTCGATAGTGTGACAAAATCTTTTAACTCGTCTGACATCCTTCAGTCTGTGAGCTGGCTGACTTGGTGACAAGAAAAGACAACTTTTCCTTTTCTGTTTCAGACGTTTACCTCCTTCCGTATCAAAAATGTATTAAAATGTTATTAAATTGCTTTTTAACAACAATAATCTTTAACTCCATATGATATGTAAAACTTTATAATAACCCAAGTCTTACTGCGAAAAACGGTACGCCAGTGACTTATTGTTTGAGATTATAAACGGGAAATATGGAACGCATTTCGCATTATGGAAATTCAATTTTAGACAATCTAATTCTCAATTGTTGATGCGCATGTTACCAATTACATTTTCACAATATGCGGTACACTCGGGTATGTATTTTGACAGTATAGGACACAAACTATGTATCAATCTTGCTTTCGGTCTTTCCGTTAAAAACTTTGTTACAGAATTTAAGAATATCTGCGTCTGCATCAATTTATTCATTTTTACACAACATTAAACGTTAACGACGAAACAATGTCATAGAAAACACATAAATAATCAAAACAACGTGTTCTAGAAATCTGACTTCAGGGTTTACATTGAAACAAAAAATTAGTAAGTGAAACTTGGCCTGACTACAGATAAATGATCGTTGTGTATGTTTCTGTTACTAGATTCGTTGCAATCGCTGGATGAAAAGTGATATTCTCGACAAACACAAAAATTCATAAGAAACTCACTTTACACAGATTTTTCTTCCTAGATATAAAAATTTATTTTTTGAATTTCAAGTACGATACATTCCAAAAGGAGCGTTGTTTGAGTCATTAGCCACAGAATAACTTAACAATTTAACTTACATAATATAAACTACGTATTTTTCGAGGGATTCCTAGAAAACAATGACAGAAACAGCTGATGATATGAAACACATGATTATAAATATCATCACAAAAAAGCATACCTCTATCATAGTTGTGTGGACGTCATGCTACTGATGATTGTATGCGACGTCCGCAATCACGTAAGCGTTTGACGGCGTCACGGGTTGTTTAGTGTACCCAATGATTGGTTGATTTTTATGACGCCACGCGTCTTTTCCGGTCCCGATCCTCAAGCTCAGTCTTTCGGCCACACTGACCATAGTGAAATCACTATCTCTGAATGGTTTATCAGCGTTGTTTTCACAAAATACATTAATATTAACAATAAACTATGCCTATTGATGGCTTTCACATTACCACCGTGCCAAATCGTTACCTTGCGAAAACGGCAAAGTCTCGTCGGATCACGGGATTACCGGTGAGTATTTTGTTGATTATTGTGAGAAACTCGTTGTTTTTATATATTTATAAATATTTTTAGAGAAAACAACCTAGTAAGTGACGATCTTCTAGGAATCAGCTATAATTATGCTCACTAATCATTTCGTCCACATTTCTATCGTTTTCTCCTACATTCGGTAAAATCTATGAAGTGTGCTTAAAAAAGTCGACAGAGGGTCCGGAAAACTGTTTTGAACATCTTCACATACCTGTATTCGCCTTTCCATGTCTTAATCTATTAACTGATCTCTTCTCTACCCCATACAAAACATTTTTAACATTTCGGAACTCTTGGCTGGTAGATAGAGGTCATTTTACGATAACATTTCGGGGTAGCGTGTTATCATAAGAGACGGATATGTTGCGGGGGTGGGAGTGGTGGGGGGAAGGGGAGGTTATGCTGTAACCAAAAGTTTGTGGTTCTACCTAGGTTCTTGAACAATGCATGGGGTATGTCGCCAGCATTAACATCTGGCATTTGAAAGTGGCGGGACGCGAATCAACAAGAAAGAAAAGGAGGACCTCTAAGTATCCCATTTAAATACAGTCCACACTCGTTGTGTCGAAGTCTTCGGGACCGTACATTTTAATTCGAGATATCCGAAGTTCGACACATCCGAATTGGCGCCAATGCACGAAAATCATACCTGTATGTTTCTAATGCTGACATGATTATGAGTGCTAGTACTCGTTTATGAACATTTCAATGGATCTATTAGCTAATCAAAACAGAACAGAAAAAATATATTTACTTAATTATATTTATAACATTTAAAAAACATAATCATAAAGTTTTGGTGTTTGTGTAACATCGTCGTCGTCTTCACTCTAAGTGTTAAAGTCGTCTTTCGTTATATTTTTATTACGTAAACTAATTATAATTCAAATTAATATTCACCCCATTATCGTTAATTTGGAGCTTTTTCGTGTTTTAGTCTCTTTGGGGAGAATATATTACGTTTGGATCATGCTTTGCATTTAAAATTTGTTGTCATATTTTAGTGTCCTGGTTGTCACAATGTAATGATTATTGTAATTAATTATTTTGTTGTTGTTGTTTTTTAAACTTAAATTAATTTTACGAATCCGAATATTTTACATCCGAATGCATTGAATAAGCGAATATTTTACTGAACAGGTGATAATCGTTAATTATTATTAAATAATGGTATCTTGTTGGCCGACAAGTTCTCTCTTTGAAGAAGCCGCACGCATTGTTCGACCGCGGCAAGTTTCACACTTCGACTTATCCGATGATTTTATATAGCATATTTCAGCCGGCGGGTTAGAAATTTACTTCGACTTATGAAAACCTTGTTTAAGTCGAATTCGAGTTAAGCGGCGTAATAGTATATGAAATAAGAACACATTTTGCCGGGACCGTAAAATTAATTCGAGATAACCGATGTTTCGACGTAAGCGAGTTTGACACAACGAGTGTGGACTGTAGTTTAAATTATTTTAAGTGCGTCGTTCAAATCATAAGGGGTAAGTGGGGTTGGGGTGGGGCACTTGTTCTTGATGCGATGCAAACATTAGCCACACGAAATCAAGCTGTTCATCTAAAACACGTCATGTCCGAAACAGGCAGTAGTCCTGAAGTTAACTGAAAGTATAACATGCACTAGACATGGAATTGTAGTCTTGTGGAATTTAAGTTATACCAAAGACTTATATAGGTCTTTGGTTATACTATATACAGTTCTGGAAATATCTGTCGGATTCATATGCGTCGTTGTTCTAATTTTTGTTTCAATTTTAGAGGCCCGTGCAAACATCGCTGATTTTGTCGTATTGGGAAATGCTTTCATCTAATTGTTTAAGCAATTCTTGTACAGGTTGAAGTGCACCTTACGTATACTGTGGTATCATTATATTTCGCGAAGGTAATTATTTTCGCATTTTTTCCCTTTGAAGGTGTGCGAAATCAAACCCCACCGAGATTAAACCATCAAAATCACTTTTTGTTTTATGCGCGAAATTTGATCCCGGCAAAAATAAATGATACCACGGTATTTCCTTGAATCCCACTCTACCCACTCTACTTCTTTAAGTATGTCTTTCAGAATCCTAATTCCCATAAATCTTTGTCACATACTATAAAATGGAAAAAATAACTGAAAATAGTTCGGGCTTTACACACTTTTAATAACCCAATTGTTTTCAATACCTAAATAAACACCATCAATTATGGATTCAATCTTTAATGAAAACTAAATGTCTACGAATAAGTAAGCAATTATGGCATTATGGTCACGCTACGGACAGGTCTGTATTAGGAAATGATGAATTCAGCCTCTTCTAACAACGAACACCAGCACAGTTAGCAGACTGTCATAAGACATGTTAAATTTGAGGATCTTTTACAAACATGAAGCCTGACTAAAATATTTCCCCATAAATAATAACTTATTAACCCTTTACTCCATGGGATATGACTGTTATACCACGGGCAAATAGTGTAGATCCAGATCAGCTGACACATCCCTGCCGTCCGATCAGGATCTACGCTGTTCGCTTTAGATTCATTAGGTTATTTCTGACTAAGACGCGACCAGTATAGATCTAGATCAGATGGCACGGATGTACCAGCTTATCTTGATCTACATGTACACTGTTGGCACATGCGATAAAACCCGTATATATGCAGTAAAGTGTTAATGTATTCAAATGATATTTTCTTGTTTTCAGTTCAATTTTTTATATATACTGAAAAAAGAAACTTTTATAAATTAACAATTTTAATGTGTTCCCCAATATTTGAAACAGGTTTTTTTATATGTCTGCAGATCTAAACAATCATAAAATGTACACAAAAGCTATAGGAGCTTGAACTTTTTAAATTGATTTATTGTATTTGTGTCACATTCATTTTTACCATTAGGCCAAATGCAAATTTGAGAAATGTCTCGGATTTTACGTTACATTTAGCACGGAGCAACCAATCTGCTCTTCATTTGCGTAAGTGTACCGATAAGAAAATACAGAAAGATCTGTATTCAGATGAAGAACCCCTGAGGAATATTCCAGACGAAACATCCGCTGTTGCCTATAAGCAGGAAGTTCACGGGCCAGAGATACTGCTTGCTTTTGGTGTGACAACCGTAAGAAATACATATTGACGTTCACAAAAACGCTTCCTGACTATTCGGCGTTGTTGTTTTTTAATGTTTGTTTTAAGAATGCTGAATGAAATTCAAATAACAGGTGACAAATGTTGAAATATTGCACTGTTTTTTTTCCTAGTCAAAATAACATGCATTCATGAAATATTGCGGCTTAAAATGCAGGTGAGGCGTTTTCATTGACGTTAGTACATGTATATTAAAGTGAAACCCCGCTGTTACAACCAGCATTGGGCTGGGCAAAAGTGGTTTTCATAGTGAGGTGGTCTTTATTTCAGGGTGAAATATAGTTTACTATTCTGTAACATGAGACAGTGGAATGCTGTTCTTACAGGGTGATGTTTATTTCAGGGTAAAATATAGAGTACAATTCTGTAACATGAGACAGTGGAGTGCTGGTCTTACATGGTGATGTTTATTTCATGGTGAAATATAGAGTACAATTCTGTAACATGAGACAGTGGAATGCTGGTCTTACAGGGTGGTGTTTATGTCAGGGTGAAAATAGAGTACAATTCTGTAACATGAGACAGTGGAATACTTGTCTTACAAGGAGGTCTTAATTTCCGGATGGTCTTTATAAGGCGTTTTACTGTAATCAAATGCAATTTATTCTATTATAAAAGTTGCTTAATTTTTCTGAAACATGAACATGTGTTTTCAAACTCTTTGATTTAAGTGCCGAAGTAGAGTATAGCATTTTTAAGCCTGGTTCACACTTTCCCGGTATACAGCCCCGGTGCGTCCCGATTTCGGCACCTGAACCAACCGAGACACAAACGTAGCGAATCGTGAGAAACCGTGTTGAACCGGCGATCACCGGGAAGTGGCCCTGGTGGTATTTAACACTTAAATAGAACTGGGACACACCGGGAGTGAAACCAATGCCGGCTTATTCCGGGACATCACTGTAGATCTTTCGGAATGATCCGTCTCTCCACCATAATACCACCGGGTTAAACCGTAGCAAACCGGCATGAGCTGTGTCCAAGGTGGAGATACGGTGACTTTCCTTTTCCACAGTGTCACGGAGGAGAGCCGACGTAGCCCCGACTCGTTCCGGACGAACTACGGTTCGGCACTTTAGCAGCCGGTATGTGCCGGTAAAGTAATAACGGTGGAGCCATGATATGGCTATGCTGCAAGCCGGTGGACGCCGAATAAACTTCTAAAGCCATATTAAAACCATGATTTTATATTTGTGTCCAAACCGGGATCCACCGTGGCTGTATACCGGGGCAGTGTAAACTATGCTTCACAAATCTTCCCGGTTCAACCTGGTTCATCCCGGTCCACCGGCTACAAATTACCTGGACAGTGTGAAGCGGGCTTTACTTCATGTGCACGCCTTTAATGACATGTGCGACCAGTGTCGATACAGATCAGCCTGTATATTCGTGCAGTCTGATCTGGATCTACATGTACACGTGTCATTTCTTAGTCAGAAATAATCTAATAATTCTAAATGTGAACAGTGTAGATCCTGATCTGACTGTAGGGTAGCCGATCTGGATCTACGCAGTTCGCAACTGAGACAACAACCATAGCACATGTAGTAAACTTTTAAAAATTGTAAATAGGCAGCAAGTCCGTTTTTGAAGTACTAGTATCGATGTCAATGTAAAATATGTGCATATTTCAGGTGATTTCGTTGTGTAAATACATTATACCAATACAAATTTGGTATAATTTTCTCTATTAGTTTCCTCACTAACAGTTGATGAGGATCTCATCAGATTCACGTAAAGTACAGAGAGTGTGAGAGCCTATACAATTCCGAATCTGGAGAACTTATTATAATTTCCCCACCACTTTCGTGTTTGGACGCCATTTTCATATGACGTCACAATGTCATATGAAACCTCTGTGGCGAGTAATTTACAATTACTAAGTGTGTTAAATCCAAGTTTGAAAATGAATTTAGTTGCTTAAATATTCGTGCTGTTTAATAAATTAAAAGGCCATTTTGACACATAAATACAATCATATAAAGTGTCAGTCAATACTGATTCCAGAGCTGTACCATCCAGTTGCCAGCCCGCCAAGCACGCCTAGTTCGCCTAGTACTCCTGTTCGTACGGCACGTGAACCAGCCATGAAGCAGACGACACTTTCTGCTTTCTCATCTGAGAAGCTGTCAAATTCTGTATCCGAGCAGCTGACAGAGGCCATGACAGACTGGCTTGTCGCCGACTATCTCCCACTCAGCCTAGTAGAAAAGCGCAGGGTTTCGTCGTTTCATGGCAATTGCATTACCGTCCTATACAGTCCCATGTCGCAAGACGGTCCGATCCCGCATCCTCAAACGCTACGGTCACGAGCGAGAAAATCTGGTGTCGTAGCTGAGTACCGTGACGTCAGCCGCTATTACAACCGATACTTGGACTTCCAATTCCACGAAGAGCTACCTCACAGTTACCTCACACCACGTGTGGAAAATAAACATGTTTTTTTTGTAAACGACACTGCTGTTATCAAAGCTCCAACATCGACAATCAATATGCCACCCAGCTTTAGCCAGTATTATGAGTATATTCCTTAACAAACATCTTTTTTCTGAGGCACCTGAAGCAAATTGGATAATGGGGATTCGCCTAGAAAAAGTGAATGGATAATGTAAATTCTTGACTAATTATTGATTGTCGATGTTTGCGCTTTGATAACAGCAGTGTCGTTTACAAAAAAAATGTTTAAATTAATTTTAAATGGGAATAATACGTAGTTTTTTGTAGAAATCTGGAATGTTGCGTGATCATTTTCCTTTGTTTTACTTTATCTGAAGGCCGATTCCAACTGTATGGGCATGAAAGGAAGGCTAGGACATCGTTTGATTGTTATCTATCGCAAAAGATAAGTATAAGATCACAATAACATGAAATTCATACAATAACTTACCTCTCCATGGTGTTTCCTCCGACCTGGCGATCTATCATTATTCTCACAATCTATCATTATCGGCGATTCTCATTATCTGGATACATACCGTGATATTGGCCATGCTTGAATTGTATACTTTTGATCTATTTATAACTTGATTAGATTGCGATCAGCATGTGGAATTTTGTGTCAACGAATGGAGACCAGTCTACAAACTCTACTTTTTAATTGGTCAGTTGTGGATACTGGATCAGTTTTAACCAATCAGCTGCTTGGAATTGGAGACTGGTTTCTAGTCTCCTGTGATCTTTTCGGCATATTAAGATCGCAGGAATAGATGTATGTTAACATTACGAGAGTAGCGAATGGTGCTGTATCTTAATATTCATCGATCTGTTATCCAATAATTTTATTTTCAAACTAAAATGAAAAAAAAACGAACATTCATACAGTGATAAATGTCGCCTAAAAATAAACAAAAAAAAGACACGCATTTAGGAAAGATACTCTAGAGGAGTGATATTTAATCTACATGTATAACGGGTCGAAAACATATACATGTAGCTTATTTGAAAATTGTGATCAATGTTAAAAACATTTGCGAAAAGAAAACGCACACATACAATGTACATATTTTCTATTGTTTTCTAACATTTCGTTTAACAGTCAACTAACCCTTTAAGTTGACCGTTAAGTAGACGTGCTTATTCAAACTAATATCTGATATCTCCAGTTCCAACGATGATATGGGGCGCGTCATGGGAAAAAGTACCTTGACAGTTGACATCAACCCTTGAAATGACGTCATACATTAGGGCAGACGACATTAATTATAATGCATTTCGCGTTAAAAAATATCATTTCATTGTCAAAATGAGTAAGAAAAGCACTTGTTACTTATGAGAAATTGTAAAATAGTTGTAAGTTCTTTCTTAATATAGTAACAACTAAAATATCACAAAATATGACCGAAGGTACCTATTCCCGTCGCGCGCCCCATATCACCTATTAAAGTTAGGCATTTTGAAATCTCGTATCAGAAGATGAGGAATGATAACATCGTATTAAATGTGTGACATCACCAATTCGTATTATAGTATGCGGAAATATTTGATGTGATGACTGTGTTTTGTGAAGTTATTTTTAGTAGGAGTTGAATACGAAAACTGGTTAGAAACCTTCGGCGACTAGTAAATGGGGGGCTTTGGAATCTTAGAGCTCGCAATAGAGACAGTGCTTAATTCATATTATAACACGTTAATAAATTGTTATGTAAACAAACTAAAAAAAATATCAGTCGTAAAGAGCCAGATTTTGCGATAGCATGTCATAGATCAACAATGACGTGATGCCGAAATGGGTAGATTCACGAAGGGTGAATATTGGCCTAATAAAAAGCAGAACATAAAAAATGAAAAAGTAACATGTTTATGCTTAAAACACTATTGTTTTATTCTTTTTGTTTACAAAGACGTCATTTTTTGTTTTTACATAATATACTGTGGGTGTCTTTTGGGCGAGATTTTGGTGAATTTTGTGAGAGCAGCACTTCAATTTGTACATTTTCTGTTGAGACATGGTCTATAGTTATAATCACAAAATTATATAAAAAAAATATTATTAGGCCATTTTTGACACTTCGTGAACCTACCCCTTTTATTTCTTTTATTTCACATGTGACTAATTTTACAAATACCAGTTAAATGAAAACATATGGGACAGATCGAGGGAGAAAGTGTCTTCATGCATTTGACGCCATTCATGGACGTCATGCCTTGAAGTTGAACAGATTAAATTGTTTTATATGCATTTCATTTCTTAAAATGTATTTTACGGTACAAAAACGTTATCAAGTCAAACGTGCAACAAAATCCACTATCAGTTATGAACAAAATAGATAACTGTAAATTCTTTACAAATGAATTAACAACTTTATACCAGAGGCAGTTTTCCCGTGACGGGCCCCACAACATTTTTGACAATGTTCTACATTAAGCAATGCCGGTTCTTAGACATGTTTTTTAAAAGCCATCATTTTATCAGAATGAGTTGGCAATATAATATATATATTGTCACGAAGCTTTTTTTATATCAGGCCCCTTCAGCGATTACATCTTCATTTAAATCAATTGAATTGTGGATGATTTAAAATGTGTGTGTGATTAACTATTGTAATGTTAAAATGTCAGCTAACGTCGAAAAAGTTCTCATATAATTTTTTTTCAAAGGCCAACATATCCTATTGTACTTAATGTGTAAGTAGATATAAACTGGCCATATAGCAAAAACAAATAGTTAAACAGCAACAAATAGAGGTCTATTTCACAATATCGTCAATACTATATATTTCACTATACTACTATTGCACTTCAAGGCAGATCAAAATAGACCTGTCGATTAACCAATTTGAAAAAGAAAACTGAAATTAAGGTATAACATAAAAAAAACTTTATTCTACCAAAAAATTGTGTACAGTTGGGCAATGCACAGAGGAAATGTTAACTGCACTCTGTCTGGGTAATTGAAAAAAATAAAGGGAATAACCTCAAATATACAGAAAATTACAGGAGAATATTGGCATTTGTGTAGAAAGGGGCATTACTGAAAAATAAGAAGATCAGAGTGACAGTTCTTGTGAATTGCACTCCCGTTTCAATGAACTCTACCAACATGAAGTTTAAAGTCAATACCTTTGATAACGTAGGCATATGGCCCAAAAACATCAGCAATGAAAATTAAACTATGGGGAATAACTGCACTCTGTCTCAATAACATCTATCTTTTGGTTAAATTTACAGTCAATAGCTTTAATAACGTAGGAATTATGCTTTGGACAAAAAAATAACAATTGGTCATAATTCAAAAATAATGAAGTGCAGAAAAATGGTCCTTGTGCACTGCTCTCTGATTTGATCTATAAACCTATGAAGTTTCAAGTTAAAAGCTTAATAAGCATTTCCATTACTGCCCATGAATAGGCTCAATCAAACTGAGCCTGCAATATTTTCATATTTATCGTGTTCGAGGGTCTTCAAAGTTCCCTTTTCATCTATTTCAATAGTACTTTTGTCTTCCACGGGCATATAATAATATAACTGTTATCATTACAGACTTTTATACATTCAAATGCATACTCACACTGTACTAGTAGTCAAATGACATAAAAAACAGAGGTGCATGTAATATCAACTATACATTATTAGTCAGGTATAACTTACATACCAAATTTTACATTTATAACTATTGCTCCAAGTTCCTTTTTCAATAAAAAATGTAAATTTTCTTTTTTCACAAATTAAGTTCTAATCTTTTAAATGAATAAGCATCAATGCTATTGAAAGAGTAATCATAAACTATTGTAATTTTTGCAAGTCAAACGTGCTACCAGAATACCTTAATTGTGCTAATGAACCTTAATTTCTTTTTGATGCCTGTTGTTTGTTAATCTTAATTAGATGATTTTCTTCAACTTGAAATATTGATTTAACAAGGAAATGGGCTATGAGTACATTGCCTCACACACAAAACAGATGTAATCTTCTGTTTTAATGTTCTTGATGTCTTTGATGTTGACACATTCAACATGAAGCCAACGGCCACAGACATTACAGCTGATCCACTGCTGATTTTTTAAGCAAGACAGTGCATCGCACACTGTCTTTTGCTTTCCTGGAATTGTGCTTGCTTTCATTAAAATGTTTAGCACATATTTTCTCGTTGCTAATGCATGCTCGTGCCTCAATGTAGACGTATCCACATGTTTGGAAATGACCAGAGCATTCTGAAACATAAACTTTAAGATAAAACTTAATTTTCTAAAGCTTTTATAAACACTATTATTATCTGTATACAGAGAAATAGTGTCCTGCCAAACTCAGTTTTTCAAACAATCATTAATCTCACCCTTAGAAAGCCATACATTCTGCTAAAACTTCTATAATTTCGTACACTGTTCTGTTATACTATTTAGCAACTTGAAAAACACACTTGTACTGGCAGTACAAAATCATAAGCTCAATATCTTTATCTAAGGACATATTTCATTGCATTTAGAAATAAATGAGCTTGTCACTCACAAACATTACATATGCCCCACATGCATTGCCATCTTCTTGTTGTGAGGAGTACATGCCACTTGCCTGCCACAGTGTTGGCAGATCACTTAAACACTTAATATATTTGACCTCCTTCTGAATTCGCTGAAATGCAGTTATGAAGATTAATACAAAACACCTGACTTACTTTTTCGGTATATTAACAGCTTCATATAGCCAGTGGGTCATTCTGTCAATCTTCAAAAACACCATCCCCGAACCACAGTCATCTCACTTCGGGCCTGAAATGATGAAGGTATCTATTAACTTCCTTTTCTGTGCTCAAAGTAAGACAGAATAAAACATTCAGAAAATGACTACTGTCAGCTTATACTGAATACTGTACAATTATCCTGTGTCTTGAACATGTCCTATAAGCATCCTCTTGCCCGAAGAAGATAAAGTTAGTTTTGTTACACTGATGCGAGATTTCTTCTCTAAAGAATCTCTGCTGGTATACAAAACTGCTCTTTGGCAAAAAGTAACAACTTCTTCACCCTTTACTACACGAATACACATTTTATTACATGGACAATTAGTATTGATCCAGACCAGTGGTCACATCTGTGGATCTACACTGTTCACTCATTGGTTAGAAATTACCCAATTAATTTAAAACCAAGCAGTGTCGATCCAGATTAGTTGGCAATGCGAGCAGGCTGTTCTGGTCATTCTGGCCACTTGTCATTTATGGGATCTGATAAAAACCAAATTGTTATAGTGTTAAACCATTCAATACGTAAATGGATAATTTACTAATTTTAATAAATATACTAAGTGCTTTCCTTTCATGCAATAAATCAAACATCTAATTTATTTAAATCACCTACTTAATAATTCAGTTTCAATACTAGCCATAATCGTTCTTTACAGAAGATACACCTTGGTGGCTCAAAACTGGTCAACAACCATAGAATTGGTGCTGCAACATTCAAACACACCTGAAAAATATAAATATAATTAAATTAAAAATCAAACACTGTCAATCACATGGGCAACAAGTGTGATCTGAACGGTCTGATCCGGATCTACACTGCTTTCTTTTTGATACATTAGGAAAGAGTATTTATGACATAAAATAAAACAGTTTAGATCCAGATCAGACTGTCCACATGAGCATATTGAGAGATATCAACACTCTTTGTTGTTTTCGAGGTCTAGCAAACATTGGTAAAATACTGTACATGTACATGAATATTGTATCTGCATGTTAGGAAACACATTTTGGAAGATCTGAATATGTTTACAGAAAAAAAATGTTATTATGTCGTAATCACAGATGTGTAAAATTGTCGAATGATGTTGTGCGAAACTCTCATTAATTTTACAGGGCTTTTCATCAGATAATTAGGAAGATGCCCTGGCAATTCAAATTGGGAATGTTTTACACCATTGTTGTACTGCCGGATGTTGTACACCATAATCTATGAAAATAGTCTTCTCGCCACATTGCCACCACCTGCCGGAAGGTGTACACCATAATCTATTAAAATAGTCCTTTCGCCGCATTGCTACCACCTGCCGGAAGGTGTACACCATGTTTCTCTGTGAAAATAGCCGTAGGCTCACTGCTACCAGCCGTTAGATCTCATACAACAGAGTCCTCTATTAACATTGTCCGGATGCGATACACTTGCAGCAGTCAGGCGCACGATGTTATTTCTGTATTTATTACATGTAGCATCATATTTCACTGAATTTGTCTGCCAGTAATTCTATAAATTTAAGGCCCAATTTAAAATAAAGGTCTTATAATAATATGGAGTTTGCTGTATGTTTATTTGTGTCATGTTTTAAATTGATTTCATGGTTATCATTTTTTTGTTTGATTGCGAAAATCATACTTAACTCTGTCATGATTTGCATTATCAACTTAACAAATGCTGATGAACGTTTAAAGCATTCAGTTGCATTTAAACCTACATGTAAAAGGCATAACACAAGGCTTTATCTTTATCTAGGCACTTTATAATTGATAGTCAAAGAAACACAACCGTTAAATGAAATTCAGATTGATTGATAGCATATCGTCCCTTTAAACGTCGCACTAGAATACAGTTTAAGAACATTGATTTTTGAAGTTTGTCATATTAATTTAATGTTCCACTTATACGCCAATGTGCCTTCCATATATGCTTTAAAATAAAATGAAAGGGACCGGTAAGGTATTAAAATGTAAAAGAAATATGCAAATGCAGATGTTTATATTCAAATAATGTTTGTTTTTTAATATAGAGTAAAACAAACAAAACATGCCAAGGCTACGCCTCCTCGTTTGCCATATCGTTAAAGTTGTACATGTAGCAACATTTATGTGCAAGAAAAGATAACTTTAAAAGACTACGACTTTTAAGGGCGGTCTATAGTCCTCATTGCACGTTCATAGCCAAAAATGAAAATCAGAATCTCTCTAAAGGCAAAATGCAGTTAAATAAAACTTTTCATAAATGCAAGCTATTAACATGATTAATGTATCTTTATTTTGCATATGTTAATGAACGTTAGAACCGTAACACGTAAATAGATCTAAAATCTCTAAAATTCTATTTACATCCGTAGAAAGAATACAACACCAATCACCATTTATATGCTCATATGAGTAATATGATACTGACAAAATATGTTATGTCCTTTTGTGTAACGTATGTAAACATTATGAGATATTATTTTGTAAATAAAGTGTATTTGACCTCAAATTTTCAGGTCGCTTCCTGGTCGCTTTAATAGGTGACACACGTTGATTTCTCTCTTCATAGTTGAAACATCTTCAGGACACAACATATTGTTGTCAGAATTATAAATCTCCTGTGAACATTTAAACAATAATTTGTGTTGTTTAGACTGTGTGTTTGGATTTTTTAGAAGTTTAGCGAATATTTAGGCCCAGCTACTTTTCTATACTGTTCTAACTTTTTAAACATATGTAAAAAGAAGATACACAAATAACGATTATTTAAGAAAAGTTTTATTTATATATAACTGCATTTTGCCGTTAGGGAAATTTTGATATTTATATTTTTAACGATGACATTGCAATGACCACTGTAGACGGCATTTAATACAAGAAGTGTTAGAATTTAAACACTGTATTCCGATACTTCACCTGTTATACCCAACTTATAAAGATTATCGAGTAAGGCTGCACTGTAAATGTCACAATAATTGCTTTTTGTTATCATACAGACAAAAATAAAGTAATTTTTAAAAATTGATTTATTGTACAACTTATATCGAATTAGTAAATTTTGCAGAAAATTAAATCAGCGTCTTACAAATGAATCAACATACTATCACATTCAGTGACTTTATTCATTCTTAGTATTATGAGTGAAAACTGTCGATGACGCAAAATATATACAGTCATAGATGAAATATCGTAAAAGAACATTTTATTAAGTTTAAATCAAATTCATTGTAAAATGTGCTAGCTTTTTAAGATTCGAACGACCCAATTAAAGAGGTTTGCTACAGTTTTATTGATTAAGATTCACTTTTGTATATTTCAATGAAAAATTGCATGTATTCGTTTACCTACCAACGGTATACTTAGATGAAATTAAAAAAAATGTTTTTGTAATTTTCAAACTTTTATATAATAACAGCCTTTTGCGTGAACACCGTTTTCATTGAATACAAAAATTATAATAATCTGTTAACCCCATGCTCATAATAGAACGGCTTATCAACTTAATGAACTTAAACATACAGTAAACACGAAAAATACAAACACAGAATCAGTCTAATGTCAAAACGTTAAACAAGAAGCTAAAAATGTTATAGTCATTTTTATATCCCCGCTTCGAAAAAGAGGGGGGGGGGGGTATACTGTTTTACCCTTGTCCGTCCGTCCGTCCGTCGTAACAAAATTTCCGTCACAGTTTTCTCAGCAACTATAACATGCAGCAGCCTGATATTTGTATATTGCTTTATCCTATAGTCACATGTGGTGTAAAGCAATTTCATGCTCCTTGCTCATCTACTTCCTGTTTGCCGCATATTTTTAGATTTTGTTACTATGAAGGTGCATTACATAGACCAAAAGGCATGTTAATTTTCCGTAGCAGTTTCCTAAGCAATTATAACATGCAGCAGCCTGATATTATTTATATTGCTTTATCCTATAGTCCCATATGGTGTAAAGCAACTTCATCCTCCTTGCTTATCTACTTCCTGTTTGCCGAATATTTTAGGTTTTGTTACTATAAAGGTGTATTACATCAACCAAAGAGCATGTTAATTTTCCGTCACAGTTTTCTAAGTAACTATAACATTCAGCAGCTTGATATTTTGCATAATGCTTTATCCTATACTCCCATATGGTGTAAAGCAATTTCATGCTCCTTGCTCACCTACTTCCTGTTCACCGCATACTTAGATTTGTACACATAGTTGACATACATGCACAATTTCCGCCGCAGTTTTCTAAGCAACTATAACATGCAGCAGCCTGATATTTTGCATAATGCTTTATCCTGTAGTCCCATATGGTGTAAAGCGATTTTATGCTCCTTGCGCATCTACTTCATGTTCACCGAATACGTAGATTTTTACATATAGATGACATATATGCACAATTTGTGTCGCATTTTAAAAAGATGCGAACATTATTTCTGTATACTCTGACAAAGCTGTATTGCGGGTGTATTAATCATCTTCAGTGATAGCTCTTGTTTCATATAAACTTAGTGTCTAAAGAAACGATACCAAACTTTCAATCAAATATTCGTTATAAACCTGACCCATCTTTAAATTCTGCTTTTGCATGTACACGATGATGAAATTGATTTTTGTACACATGCATGACTGTTAAAAGGTCTCTCCAATAAATTCGGCCAATCCAAGTTTCTGTAGCTGTTTGGTTCTATTGTATGTCCTTTGCAAGGGGTATCGTTTTTGTTTGGACACTAGTGAACATATAGAGTATTTTGTTAAATAACTTTAGACATGTTAGAGGAGAAATTAAATACTCTATTCTTCCCAATTGGCCTGTTTTAAATTTGATGAACTATTTCTCGCAATTGTATTTATTAAAGTCTGGTTTGTTTTATTTAACTATATCGGTTTGTTATAGTTAAGAGACTACAGCACCGAGGTCGTGTCTCAACTTCCATTGGAATTGGGTTTTCTTTGCAGAACAAATATGCAGCACATGTTAGGCTAGGTTACAGCTACAGTTAAACGTTTACTTTGTGAGTGGTTTGATGTAGGTCGCATTTATTTTTATTTATAACATTCCGTTTAATAAAAGAAATACTTTCAGAGACAGAAGTTTCTGTATTGTCGGCCCAGTGCACTGGAACACTCTGCCATTAGATGTGCGACAATCAGAATTTTTAGATGTTTTTAAGAAGCGTTTAAAAACATTTTACTTCCGCAATTTTAATTCACTGTTTTAAAATGGGGAAGTAGGCGTACTTAAAAAAATCAAAGCACTTTTCATGCTGTGCATACACTTGTATGTTTTATTGTATTTCTTGAAATGTTTTTACATCTTAGATTTTGTGAATTTTTACTTGGTGCAAAGCCATTGAATATAATACTGTATAAAAATAGGCGTTTAATCAAATAAAATAGTTTCAGTTTCAGTTTCAGTTCATTTGTTTCACAGCAAAAAGAAACGTAAAAAATTATATTATTTTTATGACTCGATCCCTATTCAGACTGTAAATTGGTTTATAAAATTAGGTGATCGCACGCAATCTTATAAATACTTCTTTTGTAAAAATCATTGTGAATAGTTTGTTTCTTTAGAGGCGGTAAATATTGACGTGTCAGTTTATTGAATTTCGAAGGGAAATACATGTCTTTACGCTTGATGATAAGTATTCAGAGTTTATAAAAAGGTACGATGAATAACGCCAAACTAACGCATGTCATGGCACATCGATTGCTAGTTTGCCGCAGTTATAACGCATGAAGTAATACCACAGCAATAGTAATTAAAACAGATCCATTTCACAAATATACCAGCAATGGTTTATGTTATACCTTAAATACAAAGAATATAACGAAATCTAAAGACAAGTTAAGAAAATTATATGAATCAATGATCTGAGAAGTTCTTACCCAGCTGGTTGCATTTGATGCATTCATGAAAGTCAACAGCTTCACATTTATGATAATTTTAATTTCTTTTTACACCGATATACTTTAGGGGCAACAACACTCTAATTAATTAAAGAATATACTCACTAAATTTAACTTTAAATAAAATATATACTTAATAAATGATTACCCACATTTTAACTGGAAGGCCTTATGTTTAAGTACGGGACACAACCTGTATAGGCATCATTATTATATACCCATGAATGATTTTAGCATAGTGCAGCGTTAATACACAACTCGTCAGTTTAAAAATTCCGTATTAAACATTGTCCAATTTTCCGATTCTGTATTTTGCAGCTTCCGGTAGTCTCTACGTTTCAAAATAGCCGATTTCAAATCGCGATATTTTCACAATTTTAGATTTGGTGACTCCAATGACACTCTTTCTTTAAAAATAATCATAGACTTCACGGCCTTTACAAATAACAATAAAATGAAAGCGTCAATAATGTGAAAGAAAGTTTAATTAATTGATAGTCATTGCGGATATAAATATCGGTAGAAGGAGTGAAGAAGTGTACATACCGTTCAACTATCCCAATTTAAATATCCATTTGCAACAATCCTTCCTATTTTCTTTTTAAAGCCTGACCCTATGATTTGATGTAAACAAAGCTCGTTGCTGTGGTATAGGAATGAAACATTTTCAAATCCTAGTCGTTACATATCGTATACCACGGTAAACACTTCCAGCATCTTTGGGTCTTGTCCAAATTTTGCTGTTATTGTTTTTAGTCCTTCAAAGATTTGAAAGCTAAAGAGTTCTTCCTCTGACAGAATCGATCATGGCGCTTGAAAATGTAAACATTTGTTCGATGACGTAGAGATTTATGGTTTATTGTGACGTAAAATTTGCTTACATTACATTTCACTATTCATCATTGATTAAGTGCTCATTTAAATGGAAGTGAAATAAAGGTATATAATAAAACGAACATTATACCAGTATGCAATCTGTAAGTTTATATTATTTCTCGTTGCGTATGTAAACAACATCACGCTCGACCTTCGGTCCCGCGTGGTATTGTTTACATACCCAACTAACCAAGTACAAACATACAGATTGCATACTGGTATAATATTCCATATATATTTATAGTATCAACGGGTACAAATAAGGAGTGCAACTGTTGCAACTGGTAGAATTACTAATTACAACAAAAGCAACAACAATTACTACTATTACTACTACTACTACTACTACTACTACTACTACTACTACCACTACTACTACTACTACTACTACTACTACTACTACTACTACTACTACTACTACTACTACTACTACTACTACTACTACTACTACTACTACTACTACTACTACTACTACTACTACTACTACTACTACTACTACTACTACTACTACTACTACTACTACTACTACTACTACTACTACTACTACTACTACTACTACAGTAACTACTACTTCTAATACTACTACTACTTTCAGAACTAAGACAAGTGCTATCTTTTCTGCTTTATACAATTCAGGATAAAGATAGTAGGAAGACCCGAATTTCCATATCTTTTCATGTGAAACGCCGTCCCGCATCCTGAACCCTCCATGCTATTTGTTAATGTAACAATCCCGTCCAAATCTTCCCCGCATGTTTCCTTGTCCCATGATGAAGGTAACTCCAGCAACTCTCATCATGCATCTCAGTTGTTCCATAAGGAATAATCCCTCCCACATCGTCTAAATGTTACAGGAGGACGCTCCGCCCTCATCCGTATTCTCAGTCACCCTCTGTGCTCTATCTTAACCATCCCTTCAGGCATCCTGTGTTGTAGGAGAACGCTCTGTCCAGACCGACTGCTCAGGCATTCCCTGTTTCAGGTTCAAGCTCACTCGCATTACCCTCATGCATCTCCTTATGTTCCAAAAGGCTTTCTCGTACCATTTGCACGATAATTTCCACTTGTTTCTAAAGGAATTTCTCTTCGGAGTCCGTACTCACCTCTAAGGTATCAATACGTGTTCTCCGGCAACCCCGCTAAGTCGTCTACTCTTGTTTCCTTACCGTCCTTTCTTGCAGTTCCAAGACGTGTTCTCCAGCAACCCCTCTAAGTCGTCTACTCTTGTTTCCTTACCGTCCTTTCTTGCAGTTCCAAGACGTGTTCTCCAGCAACCCCGCTAAGTCGTCTACTCCTGTCCCTTCTTGCATCTCCATCAGTACGTTTTCTCCAGCAACCCCGCTAAGTCGTCTACTCTTGTTTCCTTACCGTCCTCTCTTGCAGTTCCATCAAGACGTGTTTTCCAGCAACCCCGCTAAGTCATCTACTCCTGTTTCCTTACCGTCCCTTCTTGCATCTCGCTCATTAAAGGGGCTACAATTCTTCCGCATCCTTTGTCCAGTTCCATATAGATGCATGCTATCTTTACTGTTTGTTTGGCAGACGTATAAAGTCTCCCCGAGCTAATAAAGTCATATTAGTGATCTATGTTATCTTTACTTTTTATCATTTGTATGCGTTGCCGATCTCGGGCAATAACGTTTTTTTTTCTTCAAACCATCATTATGCCTCAACAATGAAGTAAGCACCATACAAAGTGGACATTTTTGACAACATTCATCTATTTTTTGCTGACCTGACTGCTTTTGTTCCTATTTCATGAACCGGCAACTTATTAAAACTGCTAAATTAACAGAATATATCGAATGCAATGTTCAAAGAAATAAATTGCGATATAAAAACTCTTAAAAGATAAATGAATTGTTGGCTGACAAAAATATACTCGTTTGAGACAGAAGAACACACATTCTGTGATGTTTTTTTTATTTGCCTATTATATAGATTCGTCTATCCGGAGCATCTAAATAAACTTGAAAATTCTCTATTCTAATGTTATTCCGCTAGTTTTGGTTAGTTTCTTGTTGCAATGATCTGTAGAACAATCTAAATAAAAGTGGAAATCCTACCATAAAAGATGTTGGTAATTAACTAATATTTAACACCGGCAAATCAACGTAAACGTTTGACACGGTAAAGAATCCGATACATTAGGCATTTAATGATTAGTGATCGGATAAGATTGATTTGGTTATCTAGTTGTGAACAGCCATTCCATCTAATCATTCATGCTTATGTTCATCTGATTTTATTAAGTTTACTTTTTTTTCTTTTATTAACAGCGATTGATTGCTTCAAAGTATTTCAATAGAAGAACACTATTGTTTCAAAGGACAAGGAAGGCAATTGAATATATGGTAAATGCGTATCTTTAGGTTTAGAAAAATTATACAAACAACTATTCACCCTTGAGTGTAAAATCTGAATGTAAATTGTAAATCGGGTTTAGTGTTACTCTGTATTTGTTTGGTTGTTGCGACGGTAGCGATGAGACAGTTGAAAGGAATGACAGCAAACTATTCTGAATCATCAAAGTGTCTATCAGTTAGTTATGTTTCAATCATTGGAAATTTTATAAAATGTAATTATCGCTTTCTTTAAGTCCAATACTGAAGTAATAGTTATGCGACATTTTCTATGTACCATAAACTATCACCGAACCTCGGTGACGCCTGTTTAGCTTTGAAATGGGGCGCGATTCGTTCAGTAAATTGAAAGCCAGAATTCTTAAAAAATAACACTAAAACATATAAATAAAAATGCATACATCTGCTTTTTAAAATGTTGATCATGTAACTGCAGCAATATATAATATAAGCGATATTTGATAAATCCATTTTCTGTATTAGAAAGCTTGGATGAAAGAAAACAAAATATCATAAATATTTTATAAGTTATTTTTTCAAAATTATGGTAGCTGATTTTAAAATCATCAACTTAATCAAAACAGACCTTTAAGACTTTTTGAATTTAACGATTTCAAAACAGAATACAAATCCTTTCTTTTCTTAATAAACAAACTCAAGAGCAATTTATGCTTTTTATTACATGTAAAATGAATGAGTAGAAATAATTTATCGTTTATTTTGCGATTGTAAATAATGCTTAATAATTATCAATTTTGCAGACATAGACTTCAATTTTCTGCAAATTGAACTTAATGATGATGAAAACGCGTTGCTACTAAGTTTAAGCAGTGAAAGCCACGTTGTAAACTACGTCACTTATCTGTTCAAATACTTGATATAGAAATCGAAATTCCGAGGAAACGTTCGCATCCTTACGACTTTGCTTGGCATATGTTATTTAAAACAAAACATTTAAAAATATGTACTCAATTTGAATAAATTTAATCAAATTTGGTAAGTATGCAAAGACTGGTTTAGAACAGATGAAACCAGACACGAAGGCTATAAAGACTGAAATGAAGCAAAAAACGATTATCGTCAAACAGAATATTATTTCAAGACCTTAGTAAATACTTCAATTTAGAAATTCTACTTAAAACCACCTTTTAAACTCACATTTTGCTTTTAGGTAGAAGCAATATAATTAAAATTCACAGTAGTGCTATTTGGGCAGTGTGGCGACCGTAAAAAGTCTACCTGTACATATATCAGTACTGTTAACAGTAAAATAATTCGTTACCGATGTCATGCGCTTATGATAACGTTTGTCATGGCTATCAGACCAACCTTTTTTTTGGGGGGGGGGGGTGGGGGGGGGGGTGTCCCGACTAGCTCAGTTGGAAGCGTTCTCGGAATTGGTTAAATAGGCGCTGTCACGGTGCGGGTTCGCTCCCAGGTAAAGGCAATGTAATTTCAGCTATTATAATACTTGATTTGTACTTAATACAATCTTCTTTCTGATTCAAAGCACTTTCTCCTCCAACAATTTACAAATTGCAAGTTTCTTTAACACTTGGTTTATACAGACAATTTTATTTTGAAAGTATCAGATTTAGGTTTGTGAAATGCACACAATATTTTAATAATTTTCATTGTGGGGTAGATTGGTACAAGGAAGTTAAACAAATAATCCTTGTGAGGATTAAAAAATTTGCGAACATCATTATAAGATCGCCGAAGCAGTTTCTTTGTGTATATTTTACCTCGTATAACAATGTTGAATGATAGTAAACTGATGAGAGAGGGTACTTGTTTATTGTCAAACTAAATAAAAGAGAACTGTGGCATAAACAAAGAAGTAACAAAAGTAAAGAGGAAAGTTAATACTAACAGAACTTGGTGCCTTCCGTCGAACAAATCTGAAGTTCATCATCACTTAAGTTGATATTAAATGTAGAGAAATGACATGTACATGAACAGATCAAGTGTGATATACTCAACACTTTTCTTTAGTATAATCATTTGATTATATTTATGAAAAAACACCCACAACAACACCTTCTTGTTGCTTTTTCGCATCTAAAGTGTTAATAAGGGCATTTAATGTAAGCGACAAATGTAAAACAAGTATATATATTTCAGCAAAGTAAAATCAAACGACAATCAACAACCAATTTGCCATCCAGTCATAGATGCTCTCCAATTTATTCATGTTAGCTTTGTCATTAATACATCCTGATCTTAGAAATAACACGTGGAGATCTTTATATGTCATAAATTCACATAGCGCCTCAAGATCATAAGAACTAAGGTTGGAGACAACTCTCAAATCTGGAAACCAGTCTCAAATCTCAAGCATCTGATTGGCTGAGACGGCAGTTTATGATTTGGGCTTAGGTCTCACCTCTTTTCAAGTGCGACAATTTGGCTATGCCTTTCAGTCTACAGTGATCTTGCCTATGGACAAAGTCGACATAACGTTCGATAACGATGGAATTTCATCAAGGGCGCTCTCCATATACACGACGGTTATGACATTTTTGTTTATTACGATCTCAGAGAACGATAACATAATTGCACACTTGCAATGGGTATTTAACACTAATACACATCGAGGGAACATCCCCCTGATATCTTACCGAATAAAAATGATTACCTAAATACGAAAGAAAAACAAATTGCTATAATTATACCCGTTATTTGGCAGCAATATTCAATATATCTAATACGTGCCTCAGCTTTATCATGCTTACAACGTGGCATATTTAAAAACATTTGACTTTACAAAGGGACGACCAGATCACAACACTGTTCTTACTTTTCTGATCTTACCTTTTGTAAATAAAATGCAAATTTAAATATAATCGTTACCCATTCTCCGCTGAATAGTATCTATTCATTTTAAATATTAATATTTTTATTGAATCTTAGCCAATAAAGTTATTTTAAATTATGTTGAATAAAAAAGAGATCGGTCGCCAAACTCGCTCTTAAGAGATTTACTAGACTTAGTGTGACTGACTTGGAGGACAGGGGATCATTGCTCAAACTGTACCGTTATCGTCATAACTTACTGTTGGTATAAAGATTTACTAGACCTAGTGTGTTTTATTAGGAGGACAGGTGATCCATGTTTGAACTGTACCGTTACCGTCATAACTTTCTATTGGTAGAGAGATTTACTAGACCTAATGTGCATTGACTAGCAGGACAGGGAATCCATGTTTGAACGGTACCGTTATCGTCATAGCTTTCTGTTGGTAGAGAGATTTACTAGACCTAGTGTGGATTGACTGGGAGGACAGGGGATTCATGTTTGAACTGTACAGTTATCGTCATAACTTACTGTTGGTATAGAGATTTACTAGACCTAGTTTGTTTGATTAGGAGGACAGGGGATCCAAGTTTGAACGGTACCGTTACCGTCATAACTTTCTATTGGTAGAGCGATTTACTAGACCTAATGTGGATTGACTGGGAGAAACGGGGATCCATGTTTGAACTGTACAGTTATCGTCATAACTTTCTATTGGTAGAGAGATTTACTAGACCTAGTGTGGACTGACTTGGGGGACAGGGGATCCATATTTAAACTGTACCGTTATCGTCATAACTTTCTACTGGTAGAGAGATTTACTAGACCTAGTTTGGATTGACTGGGAGAACAGGGGATCCATGTTTGAATTGTACAGTTATCGTCCTATCTTTCTATGGGTAGAAAGATTTACTAGACCTAGTGTGGATTGATTAGGAGGACAGGGGATCCATGCTTGAACTGTACGGTTATCGTCATAACTTACTGTTGTTTTAGAGATTTACTAGATCTAGTGTGTTTGATTAGGAGGACAGGGGATTATTGTTTGAACTGTACAGTTACAGTCATAACTTTCTATTGGTATATAGACTCACTAGACTTAGTGTGATTGACAGGGAGGACATGGAATCATTGTTTTAAACGTACCGTTATCGTCATAACTTACTATTGATATAGAAAATAGAACTTGGTAGTAACACCAATATTAAAAAAAAACATGTATACACCTGTATGTTCTATTTTCTTTAATACTATAAACTAGTCTAATGAATATTGGTTAGGTAAGTTCGAAGTCTTTCTGAATCGTACACAATGTACATGCTGATTTGTCGCATAAACAATTGGTAATAAACGGACGGAACCAAAGCTCATTTTAATCTTTTCGTACTCAGGTATGCGAAATGGCAAGTATACCTGTTTTTACCGCTCTGGTTTATATTTTCAACTTCAGAAACTGTATCTAATAGTTGTTTTATATAATGATTCATTCTGTAAACCACCTAAACGTCCGATGTTTCATAATGTTAAAGCCCCAATAAACTTGCCAAACAGCATATTTTTATTAACCTAAACATTTTAGATTTCACCTGTATGCATAATAGCACAAAAAATAAACCTTACAATAAGAAAAGGGTATTATCTTATTGATTTACAGCATGTTTTGGGCGTTTTTCGGATCGTTTATTTTGTTTACAAAACAAACAGCGAATCTTTCCGAGCTGATTTTCGGCAACTCTCGGCAGGCGAAGTAACATTATTCAGAATGACGTCACCGCGTTCTTACGGCCCACTTACGGAAAAAACCGATAACTTTTCGCCGAGTGATTGTAAACATTGGTTAGTAATTTTGTGGGCTACAAAAATACTGTTCGGACCGGGTCTATATGATTGGGGATTATTTGAGGACATAAATATTTGGTCATTTATACTTTCTTTTGAAAAGGGTCAACGTGGTTAATTAATTTTCACAATGAAAAAAAAAAACGTTTTGGCAAGTTTATTGGGGCTTTAATAATGCTTTAGAATTATTTCCCTACATGCCGATTTGGCTTTCTTCCTAATTGAAGTTTCTTATGATAGTGAACTATGTATGCCGTTATACTTTATGTTTATTACAATAACTGTTGAATAAATGATTTGTTGTACATGTGCTTTATCGGTTTGTCACAACAAAAAAAACAAAAGTAGCAAAATACATGTTTGGTAGTTTTCCTGTCCAAAAAAATAACCGTCGTAAATATTTGCTTCGATACGACATTGACATAGGGCGGGGCTTTAGTTTAAGCATGCGCAGTTTGATGTATACCGCTGCATAACCGGCGTATATATTTGCTACAATACGACACTCAGCAGTCGGGGTTTCAGTAAATGTTTCAAATTGTATTTCAGCTTTACATAAATATACAAATATAGTGATATATTTATTATAAGCGTTATGATCACACCTGTGTGCAATTGATAAAAAACTAATTAAGATGATATTAAGATATAGCCCGGGTGTAAATAATACAAGAATATACTTTAAATTAGAAAAGCGTTCCCCATATCGAACGAAGAAATATGTGTTGGACAAGAATTAACGTATTCAAGTGTATGCGTTTGGAACCCTAGACCTCTAACACAACTGCGATTGTATAACGAAAGTGTTTTCTAATTGTTTATATATACATTTTGTTTAATTTGAAAGAAGTTTGGTTGTTTATTTGGAGTTTCACAATACTGGTAAGTACATTTTAACGATACACCAATTCATTTTTATTGTTTTACCCAAAATGACTAAATTAAACAATGTGTATACAGCCCAGATATATAGTCCGTTCGAACCAGGTGGTTACATATCACCTGGTTCAAATTGGCCATATTTACATGCTAAAATACGTTTATTTACCCCTGGTAAATATGTGTCTGTGTCCATTAACATATTAATTTTAATTTTATTGCGTTCACAACATGATTCATGGTCTAACTGAACCAGATGACACGGTTCGGTTGTACGAGTATAGTCCTAAAAACTGGTTAAAATGGGCCATATCTCTGACTTGGTATACAAGGACCTCTTAAACTTAAACCTAAATTTTAAAAATAAAATGAGATAGATAGAAACAGATCTATAAAATTGGGGCATTAACAAAAGTTTATGCCCAAGAATTTTGGTACATCCACATTATTCTGCAACAACACGCTTATATGCCTTTCCGAAAACTAAAAAATGTTCTTGCCCACGAATATAGGTACATCCACATTATTCTGCGAAAACATGCTTATACGCCTTTCTGAAAAACTAACAAAAGTTAATGCCCACGAATATAGGTACATCCATATTATTCTGCAACAACATGCTTATATGCCTTCCGAAAACTAACAAAAGTTCATGCTCCCGAATATAGGTACATCCATATTATTCTGCAACAACATGCTTATATGAATTTCTGAAAACTAACAAAAGTTCATGCTCACGAATATAGGTACATCCATATTATTCTGCAACAACATGCTTATACGCCTTTCCGAAAACTAACAAAAGTTCATGCCCACGAATATAGGTACATCCATATTATTCTGCAACAACATGCTTATATGCCTTTCTGAAAACTAACAAAAGTTCATGCCTAGGAATATAGGTACATCCATATTATTCTGCAACAACATGCTTATATGCCATGTTGAAAACTTAAAAAAGTTCTTGCCCACGAATATAGGTACATCCACATTATTCTGCAAAAACATGCTTATACGCCTTTCTGAAAACTAACAAAAGTTCATGCCCCCGAATATAGGTGCATCCATATTATTCTGCAACAACATGCTTATATGCCTTTCTGAAAACTAACAGAAGTTCATGCCCCCGAATATAGGTACATCCATATTATTCTGCAAAAACATGCTTATATGCCTTTCTGAAAACTAACAAAAGTTCATGCCCACGAATATAGGTACGTCAATATTATTCTGCAACAACATGCTTATACGCCTTTTCGAAAACTAACAAAAGTTCATACCCAAGAATATAGGTACATCCATATTATTCTGCAACAACATGCATATGCGCCTTTCTGAAAACTAACAAAAGTTCATGCCCATGAATATAGGTACATCCATATTATTCTGCAACAACATGCTTATACGCCTTTTCTGAAAACTAACAAAAGTTCATACCCACGAATATAGGTACATCCATATTATTCTGCAAAAACATGCATATGCGCCTTTCTGAAAACTAACAAAAGTTCATGCCCATGAATATAGGTACATCCATATTATTCTGCAACAACATGCTTATACGCCTTTTAGAAAACTAACAAAAGTTCATGCCAACGAATATAGGTATATACACATTATTCTGCAACAAATGCTTATACGCTTATCTGAAAACTAACAAAAGTTCATGCCCACGAATATAGGTACATTCATATTATTCTGCAACAACATGTTTATACGCCTTTCTGAAAACTAACAAAAGTTCATGCCCACGACTATAGGTATATCTACATTATTCTCCAACAAGATGCTTATACTCTTTTCTGAAAACTAACAAAAGTTCATGCCCACGAATATAGATGCATCCACATTATTCTGCAGCAACATGCTTAAACGCCTTTCTGACAAAAGTTCATGCCCACGAATATAGGTTCGTCCATAGTATTCTGCAACAACATGCTTATACGCCTTTCTGAAAACTAACAAAAGTTCATGCCCACGAATATAGGTACATCTACAGTATTCTGCAACAACTTCCTTATTTGCATTTCTTAATTTATTGTATATTAAATTGATAAAAGAAATAATTATTAACAAACGGAAATTATTGGTAGACGACCAAGTCGGCTCTTTTATATCAGAATAGCAACCAGTCGTAAACAGGAACACTGATACACTTACTTAGTTTCATCTTACTGCATGTGTTGGAAGGCTGTGTTGTCTTTGTGCGGTTTTTCCTTAGTTGTTTAAACTTTTAGTATTTTAAGAAACATAATAGTGGACACTGTTTAATTGTTCATTCTGTCTTCATTTTACCGCATTCGAAACATTGGATTTCAGTTTGAAAAAAAATGACGCATAGTTGAATCCCATTAAGGAGCTCTTGTATTTCTTATTGCTTCTACACTGCGATCAGTTTACAAAGTATAACCAACATAAGACAGTTTTAACTGCTCATACAGCGAACGACTAAAGTATTACCATACCACGTTCTTAAATTTTGAATACAGGGACAAAACACCTCTTCATGATTTGTTTTACTTTTTTTCGAATGACAATCCTCGAGGTGTAGGAACAGACCTGTATCCAGAAAAACGATCGTCAGCAAGGTCCAGCCGCAGCCGACATGACCAGCTGTAATTATCCAGAATGCGATAACTTGAGAGGTTGACCGCCAGGCCGATGTTACTAGCTGAAGCCCAAAAAAGGTCTCTCGAAAGGTGTAACTGCAGAGCTGAATTATCTAGTCGTCTCAAGACATTTGATAATCCCCGAGATTCACCTCAGACTCTAATCGTAAGCATTTATCTAGTGACAATCTATTTTGACTACCGTTCTACCTCACAATTGGACGTGTTTTTTTTTTATCCCAAACCTAGTTTGCTTTATGACGCATTTAATAAATTGAAGTTTGAATGTTTAAGTATCAAGTTACAACCATCGATCTTATACAGACTGAATGAAATATTCAATCTTGATCACATGTCTTTCATTCAATACAATAGGTAGTTCTTAACATTATTTAAAAAAAACTCTTAATATCGCCTGCACCTTAAATAATATATAAAAAATTAAAAATCATTGACTGGTCTATTCTTTGTTCTCAATTCGATTATACTGTGATATAAATAAGATTAAATGTAAGTGATCCAAATTAAATCTTCGCAACAGGTGGATAGGTTGCGTCTCGGCCTAAAAATTCCGAGTGACTAACATTTTTTGTATTCCACAATTTTGTTCCATAAATGCGACGGAAATGAGGAAAGCAGGAATTTAAAATAGGAAAACAAACAAGGTAAATTGTTCCTTGTTTCATTAGTTTCTTGTTTCATTAGCATTATGTTTGTTTTAGTGGGGTACAGAACTGAGAGTGGAAATGTATTACATTTCTTCAGTACAACATATAACCATTTGTGCTAACTTGGCAATATAAACTTGTTCTTCGATTTGAGTATGTTATCAGTAATGAGGCAGTTTTGTTCTTGTTCTTATTTTACTGTGCTGGTTTAAGATTAAACAAGATTGTATTTTTAATTATTGAAATTATATATACAATAGCTATCTTTTTGCAAATATAAAACTTCTAATTAAAACGTTTTCTTTGTCCGAATATTGAGAATGATAAAGACGATGCACAGCTGTTTCCGCGATTATTACCCCGTTATTCGTGACCGTCAAATATGAAGAACACAAGAAAACAGTATGCAATAACAAAAAACCGCAAAACGCATCATTACCTATTTTGTTAATAAGAACATTCATTGATTGATTGAGAGATTGATTTGTTGGTTTGTTATTATCGTTCCGATAATAACTAACCAACAAATCAATATCTCAATCAGTCAATGAATTTATTGACATTAAATTATTTTATTGCTTTATCACTGACCTAATTGGCCACTTCAGGAGTCTTTATCATGATAATATAAAAGACAATAACATATCATAAAACTAGTATTCAATTTGTCTAGTAGTACTTGTAAAATTTGGCTATTTTACATGTCTATATCATGTTTACACAAGATAACTAAATAGGTCTATTTCATAAAATTATAATTGGCTACTTAAGGGATCTTTATCATGATAATATACTTGGCTTCTTTTAACCGCCTCCCCAAAAACGATACACAAGTACTCGGACCTTTTTCCGGTTGAGTAGTCGGGTCATTCAAAAGTGAGAACACCAATACGATAAAGAAAAACATATTTTACTTACGATAATAAAAATTAAATATTCATTTACTTAGCAAAATATATATAAATTTAAAACTAAACTGAGATCACTAAGTTATTCGCAGATATTAGTTTACATTTTTTTTACAACTAAGTGATTGTTTCAATGAAAATTAAGTGAAGAAAACAACAACAGTGAGAACATATTAACCGAACCTTTCAGGGAATGGATTGGGGAGACTTGGGAGAATGTCCAGAACTCCTTCTGCTCAGCCAAGGGAGAAGTTTTTCTCAATATGTTTCATATAGAAAACCAAAGTTCTAGTTACTTCTCTCTTAAGTTGGAAAAACTGTTTTGATGACCAAAGCCAATCCCTGCCATTGATTATAGTGTCTAGGAAGTTCCAAAACTTAAAATATACTGAACATTTTTTATTCATTTCATTTCTTTACTGACAATTGCTCAATTTTATGCAAAAGAATATCAAGAGCCCTAAATATTTGATCATTAAATGTACCTCACAGTAGTTGCGTATTTTGCAAGCAAACAGATTGAAACTTGTCAAAGCTAATAGTCCACATGGTAACATTTGTGAATCGGTGTAAACAACCATGCTCTTGAACTGCTGGAAACCATTTCGTCAATAAAGCATTTATTTTGATTTTACATGTAACACCGATTAAATCCAAAATAGTTAAACATAAAACTTACCTGATAATGATTATAATAGAGTCATTTTAAACCGTATTTATTAGCACTGTCATTGTTTCATGAACAATTATATGAAAACGCAACAACAGTGAGATCATATTAACCAAACCTCTCAGGAAATGTCTTAGAGGGAGACAAATAGAGTAGTTAGAGGAGTGTCTGTTTGCATACTGCATGTAAGAATGATATTTGTCATTGAATGTCAGATAAAATGACTTTTTCATTTTTTTTTCATGTCGCAGTCATTTCCCTGAGTGACATTAGCAAGAAATGTTGGTTCAACTCGTATTTCGATATGGTTAATATATAGTAAACATCATACGAACACTAGAATTGAATTATAATTATTCATATCGTCATAATTGACATCAGAATAGCCGAAAATTCATAGAAATAGTCTGTCGCAAAGGGGTCTATATTAATATTAACGTAAACCTTAAGCTTATTAGGAAACAAAACACCGATGCTAGGCCGTGTTTTAACGGGTATGGTATAGTTTAATTCGAAGTAACTTAAAATTATACAATTCTCCGATAAACTGACTAACCTAGATTTATGAAATGATTGTCGCAAATATACTGGTCAGGAACGTTAAATGCTTTTAAACTTACTTTAACAAACGTAGACGTCACCAACAAACATTATACTTTGGCTACTAAGTCTTAAAGTATAATTATGTGGAATGAAAGCAACTAAAATGCAATCGTCGAATCATCAAATCTAAGATTAATTGAGAGAAAATAAAATTACAGGTGGGACGTGAGAATTTGTCAGGTACGTTAAATAGTATATTAACTTGCTCGTCCGTAGTTTTGAAATTATATTTCCGTATCATTGTTCTTCGTCTTTCATGCAGTCTTATTTTTTATTTAAGTAAAACATGTATTTGTGGAAGTTTATATATTGAATGCATAGCAGAAAATTTAAAAAAAAATGACTGAAGTACGTTAAAGTCAGGTACGTGTACATGAAACACGATTCTTTAAATAAAAAAGTTATTTCCCATACTTTTTCATTTTCTTGGCACTATCTAACGTATGCACACATATTTTGCTCTTATACATCGGTTACAACAGAAATATTTGAGCACAAACACAACAGATTGGTATCATGTCAGGTACGTTAACTGTTTTACAAATCGAGGTTAGATTCATTACTTTCAATAATATAACTAGAAATATATTTTGTTTATTACAATTACAGCAAACCAATTGTATATACGACTATGTTACTTTGCAATTGTTTTGAAACTGTTCAAGTTTTGAATAGTTGTAATTTTTTGTCAGGTACGTTAAAAATTTGCACATTTTTAAGGTACATTTTAAAACTAAAATAGTGCAGTGTGTTCGCAAAAACTATTTCCTTTTCTATGAATTAGGACTGAAGTGTATAAATTCCAAGGAAATGTCATATAAAATTGGCTTTGTTTTTTGTTTCCACTGATTTTGCAAAGTTCGGATATTATTTTTTTTGTTTTGATTACGTCGGAGTTTTATTTTACATGTATCCTTAAAATAATTTATTAAACACTTCCCAATAGAAAGATACTGTCCACAGTGTCTTTGTTAATTATATATAGTGGTACATTTAAAAACGTAATAATTGTTCGATTCAAATGAATATCATTGAAATTAAGGTGATGTATAAAAAATAAAACGTACCTGACTTTTAAAAATGGGTGAGTCATTAATTAGCTGAAATTCGTGGACTACGTATATCAAGAAATGACCCCATTGTCATTTTACGTAAGGTGAAATGTTTATAATTGGTTTTATAAAGTTCTTAATGTTAACTTGTAATGTTAATTTTTTCACAACTTACAATGTGCGAATGCTGCATTAATTGACATTCAGTGTTGTTATTATTCTTTTATGTGGTGTGCAAACAGACGCCCCTCTAACTACTCTACTTGAATTCATTGACAGTGTTCTTTCACGAAGAATATATTAATATTTGTACGTAGAATTCTTCTTTGTTAAATATGTTAACTTGTTTGTATAACCACGAAGCCTGAACAAATTTCTCTGCCTTTCTTAAAAGCTGCTTTAACGTTTCTGTGACGGTATTTATTTATTAGCTGTCAATATTTTTGTCCGATCATATACCAGCATTTTATAGATATCAAAGAAATCTACCAGTTTCAAGTATCATTTTAGTTTACGAAACTGTCCTACCTGGCTTCGACCGACAACTAATGTTGAATGCGAGTCAGCAAACTGACCCGGAATTACCTCGACCGTTCAGACATCAAGTGGCAGAGTCAAACTCTTACAACAGATGTATCCAGAAACATGATTTGGCACGGACGCAGCCCCCGATTGGACTCAGACTGAATTTTCATCATATGACATATACTGAACGCACAGAAGTTAGACAAACAATTATAAATGATCAAATGCAAAAAAGAAACGTTAATTTTCAATGGTCATTTTTGTGGCATCTGGAATTTAGCAGCAGACTTAAAATATATTGTACATGTACTGTGCTAGTATCTGAAAATAAAAGTCAAGAAAATAACGAGTTTAACTATCAATCCAAATAACGACCAGAACATTGTTTACTCTTTGCCAACGTTTCTGTGTTATGTATAAAAAGTGAAATATGCAGATCAGGAATCGCCATATCCAACAAAAACAGCTTTCCCTTGCAGCGAATAAGCAGAGAGGAAAATAGAGTATGTGTTATAAGTTTGTAAAATTCAAATAAGAAACCACAAACGATTAACAAATATGAGAATACTTGGGGTTACCGCCTTGGAATAATGCAAACTATTTATGCAAACCTTGTTCCTGAGCTTTCAAAAAGTTACGTACCTGTTATCCTCTGATTTAAGTGCCATACTTATTAAAAGATGCTTCGATAACAATAACTAAAAAACAAGACAATCTATGTACGAAAATATAAGAAATTACCGGTCTTTAAATAGCCGATTGCTTTGTGATTGCTTCATTAACTATTTATGTTGAATTGTATTTTATTTTTTTAAATTGTAGGCTTTGGTCAACAGTTACTGTAACATTAACAAACGTGACATTAAACAAAAGAAAAACAGAAGCTATGGCAACTGCACTCGACCCAGCATTAACAAAGAAAACATTCATTAATTGGCTCAAAGGAGCCTTAGCGGTCCTTTTCGCCAGAGAAGGGTTAACAGAGTTTGTTAAAAATGAGATCTCTGACTTCCAGAGAGATTTGTTACATTCTATCTTTTCTCAAAACGGGATACCTTCCGGTGCAACATGCAGTTCATGCTCGACCGCAAATATGTTACAATGTCCAACACAGGATTTTTGTGATCGGAGAAAGCCTTGTAAACAACATGACTCAACTGTGAACACCAAAATCCCAAATAAGAAATGCACCAGAAATATTTGTCATAATATAAAGGATGCCATACTTAAACACCATAGATTCCAAGGACCTACATGGCAAATAACAGATGCTACGAGATGGTGCTCGGATGCCTTTCAGATCGCCAAGTGTTACTTACCTCCTAAAGGGTATGATAACAAGAGTTCATTTGCCGAGATTGATTTTAATGGTACACTGGGAATAATAATCAACAACAAAAGATTCCAGAACCTCATGACTGCACAGTTAAATACGACTCAAAATATTTGTTCAAAGGTAATACAACACAAGATATGACTGCACAGTTAAATACAGCTCCAAATATTTGTTCAAGGGTAATAGAATACAAGATATGACTGCACAGGTAAATACCGCTCCAAATATTTGGTTCAAAGGTAATAGAATACAAGATGTGACTGCACATGTAAATACCGCTCCAAATATTTGTTCAAGGGTAATAGAATACAAGATATGACTGCACAGTTAAATATCGCCCCAAATATTTAGTTCAAAGGTAATAGAATACAAGATGTGACTGCACAGTTAAATACAGCTCCAAATATTTGTTCAAGGGTAATAGAATACAAGATATGACTGCACAGGTAAATACCGCTCCAAATATTTGGTTCAAAGGTAATAGAATACAAGATGTGACTGCACATGTAAATACCGCTCCAAATATTTGTTCAAGGGTAATAGAATACAAGATATGACTGCACAGTTAAATATCGCTCCAAATATTTAGTTCAAAGGTAATAGAATACAAGATGTGACTGCACAGGTAAATACCGCTCCAAATATTTGTTCAAATGTAATAGAATACAAGATACTTCACTCACTTTGAACCCCTCTTAACTTGCCCTGTTTAATTGTTTTTGTCAATATCTAAGAATAAATTTGAATAAAATAGAGTGCTCCATTGAGTAAGACCTCACATGTCCATTCAATAACTTATAAGTTTGTTGTTGTTTTTGGTATTTTTTAATTCGCAATTCTAATTAATAATTATTACATCTTCAAAGTACGGATCCACCCCTGTGAAATAATTTTTTTCTTTTAAATATATGCACTGGTTTGAAAAAAAAAGTTTCTAATGAAATTTTAAAAGAGATGAAAATAAATGTCCGGGAACAAGATTTTAACAAATACACATTTAGTAGAATACTACTACCGATCGTTAGATGAATATTCCTATGTTTAATCAAGTACGATCTGTCACAAGTGTGCACAGACATCGCATTTCTCACGGTGTGTGAATATTTGTCGGAATGTCTTATGCTATACTAGACATCCTGTAAAACCTCAATATTGACACATTATTATATTAATCAGGTCCGGGAAATGATCAATGAAAACATCCGTCACTCGGCTAGCTACGAGCTGTCAGATATCCAGTTTGCCCAGTGCATCGATGCTCTAAGAGATCTCCTCCAAGATCCAAATGTCCTCCTTAATGACCAGCACGCTAAAGATGCCGTCCACAAAATAAACAAGGTATGTTGCACCATGCAATTGCCATAATTTTATGAATCGACACATATTAAATGACTGGTATGGTTGTAAAATAGGAGTAAAATAATCTGTTATTAGCGACGTTATTTGAGAATGTTCTTCTATAATTTTATTTTTTTCTTGTTGTTGTTCGTTTGTTTGTTTGTTCTGCTTATACAACGTAAACGTATGATTCAATATATTACTGTCACAGTTGCAGTATGACACATTGACTATCACTGCGGATGACATAACTAAAGTCCTGGAGGAAAATATCAGTAAATGTATCAGTAAAGAACAACAAGAAGCAATACAGGCTATACAGGATCATCTTGCGAAAGTTCAAATAGATAAAGCTATAGACGATATCAAGAAGATAGGAGACGATCAGATACAGACAATCAAACAAATTGTCACTACAACTGTATGCGACCTTTCAAAAGGTAAATTATGTAATTGTCTATTCATAAAACATGCTAAATTTTGTCGCGACCCAGCCAGGCCATAGGGTGGTTCGAACCCAGGTTCATGCGGCAACCAGGAATTGATTTAGCATAACCCAGCTTAATTTACACCAGCACCATTAGCACCAATGAAAATCAAGCCGTGTACCATTAATTACCCTATGTATAAAATACCAATGAGAGACTCAGGAGGGTGAGGTAAAAGCCAGATGTGAGGTGTTTTGATAATTATAATTGAAAAATATTCAAAAAAAAAAAAACAACAACTGATACATTAAATATCATCATGCAATATCTGTTTCTTGCTTGACTGTTTCTACCCGGTCTTCTTACCACAGGTCAAAGGTCAGGTCTCAGGCAAGATTATGCACAACTGGAGGGAAGCAATACTCCCCTATTGGTGCAAACATAACATATTTAAGCAACATTTGGAGTGACAAAATTATGCACAACTAGAGAGAAGCAATACTTCCCTATTGGTGCAAAATAAAATATTTGTTTACTATAAAATGCATAAAACAAAAGGGAGTAGATGGGATCAAAGATGCCCATATGTCACTGCCCAATTTAATTATTTATTTAAAAAAAAACAACTAAAGAGCTGTTAGGGAAGTATGCGAGCAAACACTCACATATCACCCAATAAAGCTCTAAATTACATCCTATATTTTGACAGGATAATATTAATTCAATGTGCAATTAAGAAAACATTTCTTAATGCTATAAATATTAACAGTTTGAGATGAAACTCTAGAAGAACAAGAACGGTAACTGTAACTTGTCAACATCTTGGTAGTTCGTGCAGGTCACCCTCTTGCTAATTACATCTTGGGTCCAGCCCTCTTCACCGAGACTGCAGCTCATCAAAACGAAAGTAGAACACGTGGAAAATGTAAACAAACACGCCCCCGCGACCGCATCACCGCCATGTTGTTGAAAAAGATAGTGCGAAGTTAAAACATCTTCGCGTAAACGGCAGACATCTTCTGGCTTGACCTAAAAATAAACTTCAACAGAACAAATTAAATAACAGAACTTAGCTGAACTCTTCAAACTTTAACGAGGAATTTTCCAAACATCCGACGCCATCCCCCTTACTTTCAGTTTGTCAGAGAAGAGTAGCTGTGTTGATTCTAAATTCCTAAGATCGCAAGGCGTAACGAACTCTGTCACTATCAAGTCGAAGACCAGCGTGCAAGAGGCAGATTTTGCCCGCGCAGCGGTTTATATACCGCCGAAGATCTGGATCTGCGGGATTTCGTATGGAATTGCAGGAATCAGCGAGCACAGCTGTTACAATTTACAAACGTTATATACGCTAAATACCCTAAAACTCACAGAACTTGCACCCAGGGTTCCTGTAAACCATAAAATTACTCCAAATTATAACTTTGTATTAAAAATACTCTTTTGAAGATCTGAAATTCATCTTTTTCGGACAAAACTGAATCACATGCTCATATACCGCGGGAGCGTACACGGAACAGCCACAGACGTCTCCAACATGTTCGACAAAATCAACATTGCTGGAAATTTAAGTTTGAAAGAGACACCTGGCGAGAATTCTAAGCTCTAGACGGGTAAGATAATACTCGACCCACCCTGTATTTAAGCTGTAGGGTATTGTAGATGCAGTCTTTCGGGTTAAAAAGATTTGTTGACATCATAAGTAGAGTAGTAGTCGGATACTGTACCACTTCGGACACATGTAGTTGCACCTTACAACCACCCCCTGCTAAGATGTTTGTTAGTATAACCAACATCTGAAATAGATAATAAATCAAGTCACATGCAACTTTTTAATCATCTGTTTATATAACTAATGTCTAGAACGTGAGCGATGGACCCTCCTGTCCCCATCAGCTGCTGGCTGACGTTCCCTCCTCGCCCTGTCCTGCTCTCGTCTAACACTCCCAACGAGCTCGTAAGCCTTCGAAGTCTTCTCCAAGATCTTTTCTAATAACTGCCCCTGCGACGTCACCAACAACTTTAAGGAACTCAGCTCTGACTTCAGTGCCGCCATCTCAGCTGCCCCCTCTTCACGACAGTTGCAGGGTATTTCTGCTTGAACACTGCTATCGGTCTTGTTCACTATGACATCAGCATTAAGGGCACCGTAATACTGGGACTCCTCCTCCTCACTAGGAACGATGCCATCTGACTTGTTCCTAGGTGAGGAGGCGGCGATCCCAATACTCAGCCAGTGCTCAACCGAGTCTGAGCGAGAAAGCTTGATCACATCCCTTTCCCAGTCAATCACCCTTGGTGAATTTGAAATTACCAAACTGAGTTCACTACTAATCATGTTGTTCCCCACCTTCTCCATGTGGCCGAAACTTGCCAAGTGCTTATCCCGTCTCCCGATGTCCCCACATCGAAAGTCACAAACAATACACCTGAAAGGGACATCTATGTCTGAGACGTGGCTCTTATAGAAGTGGAGTTCAATCCGCGCCTTCTCGTCCCTCTTGTGGCACGTCGCACACTCGTACGCACGTCCTCTCTTCGCAATGCATTTGATCATAGCCGATGCCATCTGAAATAACAATTCAGCTTGCATATACCAAAATCCCAAATTCCCAGTTGACCTTGACCTTGACCTGGGTAGAACCTTATAAAGACCGTTTTATTTTTATAACCCATAAAGGTATATCTGTACCAACATAAGGCTTCAACTTATCATGGTGCACAACAAGTTCATTTTCAGAGTCTTCAGTACAAATCACATAGTTTACTGGGCTCAGCGACCGTTTGATAACACACAATTTGTACAGATGCTGCAGTTTTGGACTCACCCCCGGTTTTCTATTCTCATGAAGATACCATGCACAATCGCCTGGTTTATACTGATGCTCCTGAAGCTTCAGGTCGTAACTATACTTATGCCGTAGTACAGCTTTTCCCAAATTCTCGCGGGCCAACTTATGTGCCTTGTAAATCCTATCACGAAGTTGATCAACGTACTCACCATAGGAATGAATCTTGACAGGCACCAAAGGTTGACTCCTCAAGGAAAGCTCAGCAGGCATTCTTACCTCTCGACCAAGCATAAGCGTATTAGGTGTTAGTCCAGTAGAACTATGAGGTGTAGCTCTATATGCTGCAACAAGACAACCTAGGTTTAAATCCCAATCTGTCTGCTCACCCTTAAGATAAGCTTTAATCATACGTACCAAGACTCCATTGAACCTCTCCACCTGACCATTACCTTTAGGGTTACGAATTGAAGTCTTTGTCTTACGAATGTCCAGCAACTGGCACATCTCTGCTAAGACCGTACTTTCGAAGTTACTTCCAAGGTCGCTGTGAATTGATATTGATGCCCCAAATCTACCTATTACCTCGTTAAGAAGTATCCCAGCAGTTGTTGCTGCCGTCTGGTCTGGCATTGGAAATACTTCCACCCATTTTGTAAAATGGTCTGTTACTACTAAGATATACCTGTTACCCCTTGGAGTCACTGGAAATGGACCCAATACATCGGTCGCTATACGTGACATGACTGCACCTACAGTAATTGAACCTAGCGATGCTCTAGGTCTTTTGGCTGGTCTTTTATCCATGGCACACACATCACATCTTACTACCCAGTTGTCCACATCATTTCTCATTTCATACCAATAATACCTTGTTTTTACTTTCTGGTGGGTCTTCTTTTTACCAAAGTGGCCACCCAATAGCATGCTATGATTCTCTTTTAAAACCTCACCTATTAAGGATCCAGGAACAATCATTTGCAAAACAGGTAACTCCGACCAAATAGAACTAGATTTCTTATAAAGGACACCATTTTCTATAACAAGAAGGTCCCACAGCAGCCAGTAGTGTCGGGTTGCTGGTCCCTTGCTAACCATATCCCCAAGGCTAGGCCTTTTCGTAGGTCCTTGAAGTACTGCATCATATATGGGCTTTATGTCTGTATCATCTGCTTGCAAGTCTGCAATTTGTTTCTCAGTCCATCTGGTTAGAATAACTTTCTGTAAAACACCATGTGTTGAAGAGTGCTGACCCCCGTTAACATCTGAGTGACACTTGTTAGAGTTCAAAAATGATTCCTTTTCGCACAAATCCTCATTTTAGTTGCTCTGATTGGATGCGGTGTAACATTAACTTTGACTGGATCTCTTTCCCCTAATTATATTTCCTCTTTTCCCAGGATTTGTTGAACGTTCACCTGTGAGTAACTTCCCCTTTCTACAGAGTTGCTTGCCTTGTTATCAGTCGCCAACTCAGTAAGTTCGGTACTTCCATGGTCGGGTTGCCCAACTGGTCCCTCACATCCACTGCAATTAGTAAGGCCGCATTGGATACTTCACCATTGACAGGGTCAACCGACCCCAACACCCGAGTTTCACCCAGATATTCTTGAACACTCGAAGAATCAGATCTGATAATATCTACTTGACTTGAAACTCTCCACTCACGAGGTCTATCTTTACGTACCTGCTTTTCCCCACCCATGCATTTCTTGCAGGGTCCACATCTGAGCGGTTCCATGTCATCAAAGTTGTTACATTGACAAGCCCAGGGTTGTACACATCTTGACATTGCATCGGAATTACCATGACTACGACCTACTCGATACTCAACCACAAAGTCATAAGCTGAGAGAATTTCAAGGTATCTAGCTAGTCTTCCTTTTGGCTCTTTAAATGAGAAGAGATAGACAAGGGCCTGATGGTCTGTCCTAACTACAAATTTTCTACCAAGTAGGTACTGTCTGTAATATTCTACAAAGAATCTCAATGCAAGCAATTCTTTATTTGTCACACAGTAGTTTCTTTCTGCTTTTGTCAACATCTTGCAACCATAACTGATAACTTTTTCTAGGCCATCTTGTTTCTGACTTAGGACTGCTCCAATACAGAAGTCACTTGCATCACAGTCGAGTATGTACTCTCCATCATCAGTTGGATAAGCCATGATCTGTGGACTTGTTAAAGCTTGCTTCAACATTTGAAGACTATTCTCACATTCTGAAGTCCAAAGAAACTTTCTATTCTTCTTAGTAAGGTCTATCAGCGGCTTCATCATCCCTGAATAGTCTTTGATATGACGACGATAGTATGACGCCATGCCCAAAACAGCCCTAACCTGAGTTACATTCTCTGGGGTTGCAAAATTCAGGATTTTGTTTACATTATTCTTGGAAGGAAGAACACCTTCAGCTGAGATGGTATGACCAAGGAACTCCACTGAGGTTTGAAACAGTTGACATTTATCAGGTTTCAGCTTCAATCCAGATTGTTCTATTCTCTCCAGTACTGTGCTCACTCTTTGCACGTGCTCTTCAAAATTGCGTGCAAATACAACTATGTCGTCCAAGTAAATAAGACATGTAGTCCACTGTAAACCTTGTAGAACCATCTCGATACATCTTTGAAAGGTGGCGCTGCTATTTTTCATGCCCATAGGCATAGTCAAATGCTCAAACAATCCATACTTAGTCACAAATGCTGTCTTTGGGATATCAGCCTCTTTTACAGGTATCTGATGGTACGAGCTTGTTACATCAAACGTTGAAAATACAGTTGCCCCTGCCACTGCATCCAGACAGTCTCTAGTCATAGGAATGGGATAACTGTCCATTTTGGTCACTGTTCAAAGCTCTATAGTCTATGCAGGGTCTCACTTTTCCATCCTTTTTGAACACCAAACACAATGGACTTGCCCAGGGACTCTTAGATTTCCTAATAATACCTTGATCTTCCATTTTCTGTAATACCTTTCGTTCTTCATCTGCAAATGCGATAGGGACTCTACGAGGTGGTACCCGAATAGGTCTTGCATCCCCTGTATCTATTTCATGATACGCCACATTGGTCTTTCCAAGGTCAAATTCATCTTTCGAAAATACCTTTTCATGCTTTATTAATAGATCTGCTATCTTCTCTTTTTCATAGATGTCCCTGTCTTTTGAGGCGTGTTCATATAGTCCAGTCAAATGTCCTGGAACGCAGTCATTTAATGGCTCGGTCTTAATATTAGGATTTCTTATTGAAGTGTCAAATTGAATTCTCCTGATGGCATTACAATTCTCACTTTCCTCACAGTTTTCTTGAGAAGCAATCACCTGTAGATCGTCATATTCTTCAGCCTGACCCACCACACTATCTTGATTGCAGTCCAAAATAAAAAGGGAAAATCTTTTTTTCCCTTTTGAGATCAGTTTTGTTGGAGAATATTTCCAGCTGAAATTTCTGCTAGAAAACTCAAGAAACTTTCTTCACCAGCATGACTTTAGGTCTTTTACCAGCTGAAATTTCTGCTAGAAATATCAATAGTAAACAGTCTTTTAAACTTTGCCGCGATTACTAGGAATTTTCTGCAATTTCAACTTATGTAGCAGTAGTATCTGTTCAAATTGCAATATCTTCTAAACTTTATATTTCTAGCAGAAATTTCTGCTGGAACTTTTACCGAAACAAATGATGGTGGAGAACATGCTTTGAACTTTCCAGCAGAAATTTCTGCCAGAAAATTTATCGAAATACAAGCTGGTGCAAAAAATTTATTGCACTTTCCAGCTGACATTTCAGCTGGAAACTTTACCGAAATGTTGGTGCAGAACCTTTTTTCAGCAAACATTTCAATTAAAAATATAAAATTAATATAAATTATGGAGCAACGTCGTAAGATCATTACGAGTTGAACAATTTTGGTCGTTCAAAAATAAATTATGAGCATAACAATGTATTTGCTTAGCTTTACGTTCAATAATTGTCGATGAGAAGACTCAGTTAAGGTCTAACATAAACATAAAGCCTTTGTGTTTAGTCATGAAACAGATAGGTTGAAACAAGTAATTGCATAACTTAGCAAGCATAGCTGAAAACATCTTGGTAAAATTGTAGGTGCAAACATATCATTCACGGACATGATATAAAATATGGCGCTTATTGCTTATTTGTTAGTAAAAGTATCAAATAATTAAAAAAAACATTAAAATAAATAAATCTAAGAAATCTACATCATTTATCTAATTTTAATAAGGACAAAACATAAATTTAATGGTTCATTAATTTGAAGAACTACAAGAATACAAGTCTGTAAAATATACATTTGTATGATCATACTTGTTTACTTAAACTATTTTTCCATTAATAAAGATTACGCTTATAAAACTTCTTTAAGTAGACTTAAAGCCATGCGTTTTACAGAATCATGTCATTCCTATGACATTCCCAAAAAACATTTTAATAATAAATAAATACAGAACAAAATATTAATTGTCACTCAATTAGTATTTGCTCAATATATGTTCATGAAACTAGTCCTTATTAATAATTAAGGGTCAAACAATATTTATGAGCATGACATATTCTGCACAAACCCATCATGCGAGAATCGAACTAACTTTTAAGCAGTACAAACCCAGCTTCATTGTACCCTCAGCTTATTACATTTCTTCAAGTAGACCTATGCAATTATATTCATTCTTCCATTCGTTCTTCCACTTAAGAAAACTGTTACATTTCTTGTAATATTACGAGGGTTGTCCCAATAAATTGTAGACTATTTGAATAAAAAGAAAACTACTAAACACATGTTTATTCAAATTTCACAGTTAGTTAAGACATCATTGGGTTATTTGTAGACGAAATATAAAAGAAAAATAGATGATCATAAAGAAAGTGCAAACATTTTAACAAGGCGACCCATCGACCAGCGGCGCACGTCGCAACGTCATTACAATGCTCACACAGCATACCGTTACTCCTTCCTGAAGTTTTCTTTAGCATGTTCGATACCCTCACGATATTTGTCCACCCGGCTATTAAATAAATTAATTTAAAACTCTGTTAGAAGATTTTTGATAAAGGCAAAGCTTTCTGATCCCGTCGCAGATCTCAAATTTGTGACCTATGAGCCCGAAAGTACACAACGTCTGGCAGAGCGAGGTCCGGCGAGTAAAGGGGTGACTGATTCTGAGTTTTATTTCCGTTTCACCATGCGAAAACTTTCTGTGTCACTCTTGTATACCAACGCACTAGATATGAGGATGCTTCTAATTTGTTTTTAGTTCTTCAGGGTATCTTATGGCGTCAATCCGCAGTTATCACAATATTGGATGATTGAAATGTGCGCCGCAGCTTCTTCAAACGTCGCGATTTTCATAAGAAGTTAATGTTTACCTATTAGCATGAAACAAACACTTCTCTTATAACAATTATTACAACTTTTTAAAACGTTGCTGATCGATTTCAGAATGACCACCAATTATGGCAACATTAACAATTTGCGGCTAAAATGGCACTGTGTAATGTTTTAATTGTTTTAAGTAAATTATTAAATTCCAAATCGTGGCGCTTTTTGACGCGCGCCGCCGATCGTTATCACAGTTTAATAAATTGTATGTAATTTCTTTATTTTTTGAAGATTTTTCTTTAAAATTCAGCATACGTGTTACCAAATGATGTCTTAACTAACTGTGAAATTTGCTTAAAGATATGTTTAGTAGTTTTCTTTTTATTTAAATAGTCTACGATTTATTGGGACATTCTTCGTATGTCAAGTATCTATTCCACCAGTTTAACGATGACGTTCTTAAACTTCTAAATTTAATTTAAGTAACGATGATAATATAATATTAGGGTGTAAGGTTCCAATAAAATTGCCCCTAGCACACTGTAATCTTTTACAATGTCTGTCGTAAGTTCATTTTGTATTCGTTTATTGGTTGTTTTCTTTATGTCCTTTTGACCTCTGAGTTGTTTTGCTGATGGTATTCGCGCAGCAATTTAAGAAGTACCAGCGTCACTTCCACGTAGAATATCTTCCGTTTTATTAAAACCAGAATCTCTACATCCCGGTGGGTATGCCCGACAATCAACCTGAAAAAAAAGTTAATCATTTAACTCGCTGCAATGTGTTATCTTTATAATATTTGAGGAAATAAATAATATATACTATCAAAATGGTTATTTAGCCAAGATCGCATGGAACAATATACTAGTTAAAACCTGACTCGAAATAGTTGAATAAATGCCTCTGTAAGGAACGATTTACATTTATTTCTGTTCTGTTCGGTAACAAAGTGGATTCATTTTGATATTTATCAAACATTCATCATGAATCATTTGGAGCGATTTTATATCATTTAATAACGGTGAAGACGCAATTTGTTACGTATTACTAATTAATGCAGGATTTGTTGCGGACGTGGAGACACACGGGGAGCTTAACCTATAGTTCCCTTCGAGGAAACCTACTAAACGAGATTCCAGAACAGAAGTTAATTTCAATCAATCAAGAAACAAATTTATAAAAAATTGTTTAATGTACAGGGTAAGCGCAAGTCGTTTTGAAATTACTGTTTTACTTCGTTATTATTGTTAACATTTCATCAAAATAAGATTCACATCAATACTATCATAATTATGTACTGGACTTGTTGTTCTTCTCTCCGCAGCTGTACATGGTAAAGTAAGCCGAATGGTCTTTTCATTTAATAAGATACATATGGTATTATTTGTCAAGTTTACAAAAACATAAAAAAGCGATATAATACCTTGATTCATGACGACATGAACTGATGTTGGTTCAGCTTTGCCTTTTCTCATTTTGTTTGTACTGTCACTCCATTTTGCAAACCCTAAAACAAATTTACAACATAAAATTAATTAAAACAGATTTTTATTAGTTGAAAGTACTTCATGTATCTTTGCCTAGCGCGGGTCTTTCTGATCATGTACTGCATGGTACTATAAACTGCTCCTATCAGTTAATCTTTATACACTTACCAAAATAATGTTGAATGAAGTGTAGGGAAGCTGTGTCTTTTATTTGTGGCCGCTCGTTATTTGCATATTACACTACTTTAATCTTTCGTTATAAAGTTTAAGTTTCAGCTGCGATTTTTAATGTAAATTATAATTTGTCTAGAGCCGAGTAACACATTTTGTACGACACTGAATATTTTCATTGTTCTTCGCGTGGGTTTAAAAGTCGCGTATTTCGCGCTTGGAATTGTGCGCAAAAAATAGCAGCGAATATTAACACATAATATCTTATTCATGTACTATGTGGATAATACTACTACGCGAAACGAATTTATTTCAGCGTAAATTTGTCGTCGGCGTCGAAAATAAAGCACTGCGAAATTAAATAATACCACAATATATAATATGCACTTCTATAATATACGCATAAATGAGGATGATATATTATTCACATATAACTGATAATTTTAACTGATTTTCATTTTTTTCTCTCATTTCTTAATGTTTTACATTGTAAATCATCAAATCAATTACTTTTGTCATTATGGGCTTTCTTGATTTCATATATTAATCCTTATTATTATCACAGCATAGAAACGACTTAAAATTAATGTTCAAGCAAATACGATAAAATCCAAAAAAAGTTAGCTAGTCGAGTTCTAATGTGGGTGCTATTCAACGATAAGTCTATGGGTTCTTTTCTTCGATTTTCTGGTTTTCGTGGAAAGATTTAACGGTTCAAGAGTTCATCAAAATTAACCATTATAAACTCCGGACAAGTTCATCATGGTTACTTGCAAATATGTTCTTTCATATTCAAAAATGTAACTTTGTCAATTTGATATTAACACGATTTAGCAGTTTTTAGTCACCAAACGATAACACATTTCAAACTTAACATTAATAACGTTAAAAAGTATAATATGGTTGTTTTCGTGCAATTGTGTGTTTCTGATTTGAAAAAATTAAATTGCACCTAATTCGCAAAATTCTGATTTATAAAGTGTATGGTTAAAATTTGGCCTATAGGTATATTCTATAAATGACTTTGTTAGCTTACTACTAAAATGTTAATTGAAAAGATTAATATGACTTAGGTAAAACGCTTTGATATTCTTTCGAACTGTGGAGAAATTAAACAAATTACATGTATTTGTTTACAAAACAATCTTACAAAACAGTAAAATTATTATTGATATTTCAATATACGGACTTAATAGTATGTAAATACAAATACAATTCATGCCAACCCCTCTAACATTAAAATAATATAATGAAATTATTAGATATATCAATTACTTTTAATTGAAATAGAAACATCAAGACCGCGGTCAGGATAGTTTTACAAAGCAGCTGCAGTAGTTGAAGTTAAAGTATTACATGAAGCAGTTGTTGTATTGATAGTAGTAGGAGAAGACGTAGTAGTTGTAGTAATAGTTTAAGTATAAGTTATTATTTTTGTTGTTGCTGTTGATGTTATTGTTGTTGCTGCTGCTGTCCTTTTTTTGTTAAGTAAAAAGCAGCAGCAGCAGTAGGTTTTGTTGTTGTTGTCATTGTTGTTGTAGAAGTACATGTAGCATTTGTCGTATTGAAAGTAGTGGCAGAAGTAGTACTAGTAGAAGTAGCAGTAGGTAGTAGATAGAAGTAGTAGTAGTAGTTGTTGTTGTTGTTGCAGTAGGTGTCATTGTTGTTGATGTTGCTGATACCGTTGTTGTTTTGTTATAAAAGTAATAGGCGCAGTAGTAGCAGTAGGAGGAGGAAGACAACCAGCAGTTACTGTAGTAGTAGTAGTAGTTGTTGTTGTTGTTGTAAGTCACAGCAGCAGGGTTAGGATTAGTAAAAGTTGTATTTTCAATCGTGATTGCGTTACTGCTTTTTATAAGCGAATTAAAATTTCTGAAAAAAAATAAAAATGTACCGGTTTTTGAAAATTATTATTTCACTTCTTGGCTACACATGTTTATACTTCCGACAGACAAGAGATTTGTACAATGTTCAAGTTTTATCAGGTCTGAAAGATTTTATCTCCAGCAGACTGTTATTCTCTCTATATAATAACTCCACTGACCCGATCTAATCTGGCGTTTATGGTGTTTCAATGACCGTCGAATGATTTGTGTTGCTCTATTACTTGTATGAGGACTGCAGTGCTTGAATTTATAAAATGTGTAGGAGCCATGGGTCGAAATGGTATTTTAACAAATTTGAAGTACACCTAAACTTTCTTAGATCTGTATAATAACCGTAACGTAATAACTGGTACATGTACATTTAATTTCTAGGTCCTTCTGATCTTGTATGTTGATTAAACTGATTAAGTTGAATAATAACTTTTTGCACAGCTTAAATTACCAGTAAAGCATAACAATCTTTAACGGTTTTGCATCAAAACTTTCCTGGCGCTTACTGTTACCTATTTATCTTCATACAATAACAAGTTATAATAAACAAGAACAAACAAAATCACATCAGCATAATCAAGAATTAAACATAATTATGTGTTATAATAACATTTTAGAGACTGTCATAATCGATTTTCAATACATGAAATTGTTAACTTCAAAATGCTATCTCAGAAAAATAGTAGTTCTACAAATTACTGTAGTAATGGACTGATAAGTAAAATTATCATTAACAACGGTAAAAAGCCATACTTCAGCGAGAAGTTTTGAGCCCCCTAATTGGTCTCATGCTGATAGTAAAAATAAGTCGGAATAACTGTGTAAAGTACATAACTGCTGAACTACGTTACCTTGGAATGATAACAAATAACTTCATCAATTAGCATGCAATTTGTTGGTCATTTAATGTAATCTTCCCCTGAGGAGTGAGAGATTTAAGACTGTATTACATTCAGACCAATTAATGATGCCGATAAGCATACTCCTATTCATATAACAGTGTAGAACTAATTCGAATAGCCTACACTATTTGCCTTATTATAATTTGCGTTCTAATTTACCAAAGACAAAGTATTTTCATCTGAATAATGTTGCAAAGTTTTAATCCAAACTATGTTATATTTATTTTGTTTATTATCTTATTAATTCTAATATTGTCTATCTTTCAGTGTGGTAAAGTAAACACTTATATTTTAGCGAATATTATTTGTAAAGGCTCATTAGGCAAATCGTTCAAGGGTGTACGGGCTTTGCAATAATATATAATAGGATATACAAAAATGCATTAAAATGAGTACATGTATATGTCGACTCCTTACTTATTGTTTTACATTTTTCGTCTACATGACTTTTCTCAAGTATTATCCAAGCTCCATCGTCGTTTAGAGATTGATGACGTGATAAGAGACTCGCGACTGTAATACATATAACTGACCACATAATGACGAACGTACAATATCTGTTCTAGTCACGTTTCCCATATGGATATAAATTACAAGTATGCGCGATATAAATTTGTATTATAATCCTGGCCGAAAATGACTTCTTTGATCAAACTTTATACTGCCAATTAATTGTACAAGCTTGTTTTGCACCAAGTAAGATACATATATTTAAGATAATATATACATGTATTCCCTAATGATAAGCAAAATTTAAGTGATAGTATGATTGTTTCTTATTTTTGTCGATATTTAGTCCAGATTAAAAAGTCCCGACCTTAGTGTACCAACCCCTTGAGCGATGTTGTTAACTTTTTTATATAAGAATGTTCTAAAGGAAGGCGCAGAAATTAAGTGTTTTGATGTACATCTTAAATGATGCATTTTTCCTATGAAATTACAAGTTATTATGACTAAATTCTTAGCTTTTATATCTATTAGGTGTCGTACATTTTGTAAACAAATACTTTATTCAAGATGTTTTTATTTGTAATATTGTTGACCGAAACATGATATCCGCTTTAAATAATTTTTTATAAAATCTGCCGAATGTGAATTGTATTGACCTGTGAATTTTTATGACATTAAAATCATATGTGTTATCTCTTGTAATGCAAGTCTTAAAATGAAAGAAAACGTTCTTTCATTTCTTATACCATTTGGACAGAGGAGCTAAATAACACATCATGGATTGATAATTACGCGGATGATGCTTGTGATAAAATCCGGCAGACTGGGTGCAGGTAAAGTGTTCGCACGTGGGTGATATGATTATCATTAATCCTACAATTTTCCAACAACAATTAACTGGAATATTCTCACAGGCAAGATAATAAAGACAGGACTGTTTCTGAAAGCATCAACGAATTTGATTTTGCAATTCAAGTGTTTGAATATTATTGCAATTTTGCGTGATTAATAAGAAGAAATTAAATGACAGTATACGTGATACTGTAGTATCATTTAATTTCGCGGGCACGAATTTTCGCGCAAAACCCGTAAATAACATATTCGGGGGGAAATGAATTTGCGCAACTGTGTTTTCCTATAAAGAAACCCTGGTTTTTTGCTGGTGTTGAATTTCGCGCTCTTGCCGTAGAGCGAAATAAGCGAAAATAAAACCCGCGCGAAATAAAATGATTTGACAGTAACTGGAATTGTCCAGTCTATTGCAGAACAATTTCTTATTAAGAATTAAGTGAACTTTAATTTTAATGTCAAATAAAAGACCGCCGGACTAAGGTTTCGATGATAACGATGACTCTGAATAAAACGATAAACTATATCATATTCCTTAGTTTTCGATAAGGCAAAAAAAAGGAAGTAAGTTTTTCTTAGCCTACTTAATTACAAACACGTTCATATAACGAATAGTATATATAACGACAGCATTTTCATTATAGTGGACTGATTGCAGAATTTAATCCACCTTAGCGCTTTAATCATATACAAACTATTTTTCAAAGATCATCTCACCGAAAATATTGTTTGTAAGGAATCAAAAACATCAAATATATCCGATCATGCTAAAAATAATATATCCGCAATTCTTCGAAGAACATAGCATTTACCATCAGGTTAAATAAAATACCTGACCCGTATTAAACTCACATTTCTGATGTCTTTAATTTCACTGCCAGACAGAATTTTCCCAGTATGTTGTATGTACCTAAACTATCATAACATGTGGCTACATTTAGGTGACAAAGCATGATAAACCAAGCTAGAATTCTCTGTAATAAACGTAAATCCTGCTAAAATTGCACATTAACATGGTCTGAGAAATACAAATGTATCTAGAGCGTTTACTAGACACAATAAAATGTTTTTCTGAATGAATGGCTAACCATGTAAACCCTAATCAGACTGTATAGGCGTGAAGACTAGTATACTATAATCCCAATTCTTACATTCTGAGTATTTTTTAGGAAGTTCGTCATCAATATAAAAATCCAATCAGGTTAAATGCTTAAATAGTGTTTTTGAATGTATGTCGATTTTTATAAGGTTAGCATATAAGATGTAAAATCAAATGTGACGAGAAAACGTAAATAAGATCATACAATAATTTTTACTTATAATCAATCTGCATTAACAACAAGATTTACTTACAGTTACAGTTCATCTTCTTTTTCTGCATAACAACATCCTCATACAGTTAGAAAACTTTTAGCAAACAATCTTTCATGACAGTTCGTGAGCACTAGACAGGCTCCGGTATGTAAACTCGTCATTTGTTCTGTTTTGACCTTCGCTTAGCTCCAAGAACAAAGGGATTTGTAGAAATTGATTTCAGTGTATCACGAATACAGGCTGCATTGGGTCACACAAAGTTCATTGTGGGGTAACTCACATTGCTCTATCAAATTTGTTTACGTTAATAGAGATCAAATTGCCTGTATCTGATAAACCATGTAATCTAGAAATCTTTAGCACCTTCAGGTTCAGAAATATGATGGATTAAGAAATGGAGAAAATCAATCAGTTTTGTAAAAGCGAATATTATAAATACGCTTAGAACTAGTCAATATTTATCACACGTTGTTTTAATTACCGACAATGCAATACATACAATGACAGGTAAACATAATATGTAAAGGTCATAATTTGACCAATTTAATTCTTATCCCATTTGATTTGCCATAAGTTTAATCCGACCCAGTTTTTTTATCTGAGGCAATGTATTGTTTTGCAGTATTACTATCGGTGTAGACCCTTATCAGAATGTCTAGAAGCATTGACTGATCTGAGACTACGGCCGTAGCAGAAGTGACAACAAATAACTTTTATACAAAATTAACGTCCGCTCTCTCCGTCTCAACGATGAAATTTTAAAATGCAAGTAAATTAAAAATCATCAATTTCAATTAATCATAAAATAAAATAATCCAGTAATTTGGTAAGTTAGCATTCAAGAAATTGGAAGCTTTTTAACATGAATTCTTGGTTTCCCAATATGGCATTGCATACATGTTGTAAAATTATTCTTTTTCGTTGGAGTATCTTACATGTAAAAAATGATGTTTTTTGTATACTACACTAAAACACAAAAAAGGATTTGCTTTATTTATTATCCGTAAAATGTCCAGTTTGAAAGAAGAAATTTAAGATTTTGGAGAAACTAACATCCTATTTGTTATTCTCTTGCGATCACATGTAAGCATTCGTGGGACGTTGGTTAAAATACGTGTTTGTTTAGTAAATTCCATCACTCAGAATATCAAAGAAATAAATCACTATGTAGCTTTGGCAATTTTTTCTAGTATCTTATGTATTACACGAATTAATAACCACACACACACACGCGCGCACATACACGCACGCACGCACGCACGCACGCACGCACGCACGCACACACACACACACACACACACGCACGCGCGCACACACACATACACACACACTTAAAGACTCGCTTTCGTCTTTCTGTATACATAGCTCACCGCCACCGCCTGTTATATCTTTTATTCGGATAACATATCCTGAGAGATTCGTAATTATTTCATTATTACAATAATTTATTAAATCATTTCTTTAAAGTCTTAGACAGTAACTTTATACGAAGGTTAAAACCATGAAAATATAATCACTGATAAAATGCGGGATCGCAAATCCCGGATTGTTAGACTGCTTCACTGCATTGACTCCTTAGATAGATCTTCTCTATGTAATGTGCACAAAGTTCGACGGATATTTATGATGTCAACACGTTTATAGCTTTTATAACTTTTTGAAACTGATTATTTTATTAACCATGCTCTCTCCCCCTCTCTTCTTCTTGACTGTGTGGGGAGGCTGTTTTTTTCTGAATGTGGCGATTCCTGATATGCATATTTCACCTTTTTATAGAAAATAGCAATATAGCACTTGTACGAACTAGCGTCAAAACATGCACGCTTTATACCGGCAAAACGATCTACATTGACAATTTTAATGTTTTGAGTTTTAGTATGTTCAGTATGTTTTGCATTTTTATCATTTCACTTTTCTTGTCATATCCAATCTTTAAAAGCGTTTACTTAACGATATCTTCACTTTCTTTTCCCGCTTTCTGTATGACAATTAAAAAAGAGGTTAATCTAAATTCGAGGAAAAAATATCAAGTGGTTAAGATATATCTAAAATAAGAAAAATTATCTCCTTATAAAACATACGACTATACAAAATTTAAACAGGAAGAGCCTTGCATCGATCAGTAGTAAAGCATTTTTCAAATTGTGCTTTTAACGAGGTTTTATAATCTCATTTACCGTCTGGGTCTCATACATGTTCAGGATGACACTGGAATTAGTTGCAGTCCAATTACACAATTCGACAATTTTTCATAGAAAAAGACATACACACAAACAATTCAACATAAATAGCTAATGACACAGTCAATAGGAAGTGGCTAGGAGCTCATGACGGAACTGTGAAGAGTGCAACTAAGGTTTGATCTGAAGAACACCACGGCAGGAAGTAAAGAAGTATACCGAGTACCAATAGAAAAACGCAACTCTTTTATTTTTTTTGGAATATTTTTGATGTGTGTAAAAGTTTCAAAAATTTCTAAAGGAAGATGTGTTTTAAAATCAAAAAGTAGTCGTTCCGCCAAGGGTAATTGTCGACAGTGAACAATGCATCTGTCGAGCGATTTCATGTCGAGAAATCCCTCCTTGGATCATGCCCAAAACCTCATATGCCCGTTGTCTAAAACGCTTGCCACTATCCCATTTGTGTGAAGTAAAAACTTGAAAACTGATTATGGGATTTTGGGATTTGTGTGGCCGTAAGTTGAGGTTAACAAATTGACTTGTTTTGAGGTTATTCAAGCATGTTTACATGCCGAAACAAACATTTATTGTGTTTGTACGGGGTTACTGTAGGAGAGAAAGTTTAAAAATCAGTTGACCATTAATGCATCGACTGGTTACTTATTGATTTAAAACACATCTACATTTGCCAATTTATTAAACTTTTACGCACATCAAAAATATTCCAAAAATCAAGTTTTGCGTTTTCATTGGCACTCAGTATATTAAAAGAATTCGATCGCGTCTCTATGTTTTTAAAATTACACAAATCATTAATAAAATCTTAAACAAAAGTCACTGTCATATTACATTTGTTGCTTAAGAATGATAAGCAAAGAGATCAAATGTATATGGATATGAATTCCATAGTATGCAATTTGATTTCTTTAATTATTTTTTATTTTCTCAATTAACAACAGATTTTAGAAAAACCTTGACGCCTTGGGTATCGGCGATTATTTGCAATACATTGTTTTAAAATGTGTAACTGATACTATTGAGTTATTTAGTTACGTTTCAGGTTATGCATCTCATTGTAATCTTTAATGGCATTCATTTAAATTTGTCAATCAAAAACTCAATTTATCTTCAAAAGAAAAAACGCAGCATATATTCAATACCAGTCACTTCTGACAATTGCAATCGCTTGTATACTTATCCATGAACCGTAAACAGGCTCAATCAAACCAAACAATATATTCATTTTTGTCTAGGTCGTTGGCTTTTAAATTTCTTTTTCCATTTATTCCAATAACACAGAAACGTTTTGTGCCGTGAGGCAGCTGTAAAATTTCTCCCCGTGCATTAAATCAGCGCAGTTATGTCCTTTGGAAATCGATGGCCACGATACTTATGTATGCTTATAGTGCATCTTAAATTACCATTTTAATAATGATTTTATCAGTTGTAAGATAGGTGTTTTCAATATCTTTTTCAGTTCCGCCCATTGTTTTCTTGTTAAGGGCAAACCCATTCTTTTATCTCTGGACCATACGCCGCTGATCATGGAGTTGTGTTTATCTGAAAATACGGCATTATGTGTTCCATGTTCGCCGCCGTTGCGTGCCGTCGTTTGGTATGGATCAGAATTGAACCGTTAACTGGTGTAAATAATGAGTAACTGCAATCTTTAATAAAATCTTTTCCAATGCCACACTTAGAATTATATAAAAATAGTTTACTGTATTCAGGCAGTTGTTTATGGAACAGCATTCCTAAAGAAATTAAAGATTGTTCTACTGTAGACACCTTTAAAACTTTGTATCTGAGGTGGACTGGATGATTCATTGTTGTTTAAGATAAGGAAAATGTATAATATTGCCTCAATGAAACAGCAAATGTGTTAAGGCATGCATATAAAATGCATTGTGTATTATATTGATTTATGTACTCAAATTTCTTAAATATTCAGTTCTTTCTTGCGCAGACTTACTCACATAGGCCTCGCACACATACTCGCGCACCCACACCCACGCTCACACACGCACACGCTCACGCACACGCACACAGACGCGCGCACACGCATGCACCTACCCATTAAATGCAAAAAACCTAAACATTACAACAAATATATTATTTGCAGTTTCATTCTTATTATAATCATATTGTGTTTTGTGATGTTGTTTTATTTATAATCATCGTGTTTATCTTAATCTTTGTATGTTTTTACCTGTAAGGTGGGTCATATGGAAGATTAGTTTATTGCTAAATATGTCACCCTCTATAATACAGAATTTACTTACTTACTTACTTACTTGCTTGATTACTATCTGAATTTTATTGAAATAATAATGAAGTCAGAGTAAAATTAGAACCCCTGGTCTTTTCCGAAATTTTAGTTACATAAATAATATAAATTTATCAATGTTATTGAAATTGCGCTAATATTTTATTTTGGTATTATTTTGGATTCAGTGCTAATTGTTTTTAATTGTCTTTTGTAAGCCCATTACAGATCAATTTAGCTGAAGTGTTCTGCGAAAGTTATTAAATAAGTGTGATTATCAAATAGTGTATCGGAAACATGATGCTAACTTAAAACAACTTTATTTTGCTAAACGAACCATATAAAATAGATTGTCAAATATATGCCATATCAAATAAAAAGATGAAGATCTAGATTTAAAACATATTCCGAATGTTGAATCTGTTGTTTTCCATTCCATCACTGTTGGTAAAAACTTTTACAGTTGATCAATAATATGATACCTCTTAATATACAATCAGCGCTAAATTGAATAATATTTGAATTTGAAGACGCTTGCTTGTCTTTGAGCTTACAATATGTTTTGTGGGCCCAGTGTGTGCAACTATTCAGGGTAATCCGTGCAGCCTTTCGGAACTTATCCGAGTTAGCTTATTAGGTAACGTGCTTAGAGTTACGAGGCGACGCACCCTGCAGTTTTGATTGCTTGTCTGAAGAATGCTTTATTTTAATTACACTTCACAGTACAGTGTGGCGGCCGTAAAGTCTCCCCGAGCAACCGTTGTGAACATTAACACCTGTCTTAATTTTTCAGTTTTTTTTTTATTTAGTTTACACCATATTGTTGCATAAATAATAATTGTGAAAATAATAAAATGATATTATGAAATCTTTTTTTTCAGTGAATATTAAAGTATCGAAACAAAACTTTACTTCAACTAAAGTTAAAATCGAAAATGTTCCCAAATGCAAAATGCCTGGGACATAATATTAAACTGTTTATACAAGCCAAGTGGTGATAAGATAACATATGACAGACACATGTTTAATATTCCATGATCTAAAGCTGCGTGAAGATGACAACTGGTTTAAAGCAAATCACGGCTTTATACACAAACATGTTTAACATCAAGCATCAAGGGGAAGTTCAGCTTATCAGTCCCGGCGATCGGCGATAACAGTTAAATGACCATAAATTTCTCTGGTCTCTGGGAAACATTCAATCCCACCAGAGTGTTAGATTGCAAGCAGGCCAACTTGCATTTATTAATGTAGCTTCATGAACGTATACATTTTTGACAAACCCGATCAAAGAAATAACTCACGACTAGCAAACTAAACATTCAAATGTATAGGTAAAAAGGTGTAACAGAGATGTGTCATATACTAAAAATGCTCTAAGGGCCGTATCCAATTCATTGTTACGGTATATGAATTTCTGTTTAATTCGCCGAGGCTTCTAAACAAAATATAATATTTAAATTATTATTTTAAAGCCTCTGTTCTTGTTTTAGTGCAGAAAACGCGAAAATTATGTTATTATTATATTATATTCTTCAGTGATCTTTAGTCAAGTATGACAAATTGATAATTAATACATCTGAAGTTCGAAACGATTTTTGTTGGTTATTAAAATAATTTTTCGTAATGAAAAATGAATTTGAAATAGCGGCGTGAAATTTGCGGCCTAGCGGCATACAGTTGCGGCATTGTGGCGTGAAGTTGGCGTGAAGTTGTCGGCCTAGCGGACTAGTCTACATAGCGTCGTGAAGTTGGCGGCCTTGATGATTGGCGAAAAAGCGGCGTAATTTGGAGGCCTAGCAGCCAATCGACCTAGCGGCGTGAAGTTAGCGGTCTTGCAGCCTGTAGGCATTACAGCGCGAAGTTGGTACTCTTGCGGCCTGCCAAACTGGACAAGAGGCCGCTAGGCCGCTGAGTTCAGCCCGCTAGGCCGTCAAATAAAGCCGCTAAGCTGCCAACTTCACGCCGCTAGGCCGCTGGGCCGTAATCTTCAGATATCTTTCAAGTGATCCCATAAGCTAAATTTACGATAACCAAATGGAAGTTCACCAGTGCTTCAAATGCAAATTGAAGATATTTTACAATAAAATTCTTGATAAAATAATTTGTTTTATGTTGACTGTGCAAAGCGATGTGATA